>JAJONR010012136.1:0-15275 GCA_029582245.1 Solanum etuberosum | reverse complement strand
ACCCAACACTATGGAAGCTTACATACCTCTTAGGGATCAAACCCATGGCGAAAATCCGCAACAAAACTCAAGAACCTCGACGAACGCCTTGATCCTTTCCTCTTTTCTCTTCTTGAACTCTCAACTAAAACCCTAGGCGTATATTAGGATTATAAAACTGAACCTAATAGGATTGGACCCTTAAAATCTTACTAAAAACGAATAAAATCTGATTTGGTAAGGAAAAGACCAAAGTACCCCTTACTATTTTCGGGTAACTTTCCTTAACTGGACAGCCTGACTTCAAAAGGGAATAACTCACTCATCTGACCTCGAAACTTAGAAAACTTGGTGGCGTTGGAAAGATAATTCAAAGACCTTTCATTAGCTATCTTGTAGCCCACCTAACTCATCTTGTACTGAGAGTTATAGTCATTTTAAGTTGATCCAAAACTCATAACTTAAGCATAACTTGCAAAATTTTAGATTTTTCTATTTCCAATTTAGTTCTTTTTGGAAATCAAGGTGCTACATCTAGTGACCTTAACACTTGAGAAATTTCAAATCCTTGAAAAAATCCTACTCACAACAAAGGATGGTTCGAGTCTTAGCTCAAAAAAATTCTGGGGTGTTACATATCCAATAGTTCATATGAAGTTGAATAATGGGGTGGATTGTGAGCATATTTGGAATGTTAAAGAAAAAGAGGAAAGTGATGTTCAAACCATACTTCATGAAGGTAGTAGCCACTAAGCATAAATGACCATACCTTGACACTCAGCCCCGTTACAAGCCGTGAAAACACCTTTGTGATCTTGAGTGAGCTGAAACGAATGTCGATTGGAAAATAAGGGCAAACCTATGGGTGAAGTCATGCATGTGTTCATCTTTGTGAGTGTGAGAGTTATATGTGATTCCGAAACCTTAAATTGTTGAGAAATTGTGTGTGACTATGGAATCATCTTTGTTGTGAGGGCATTTGAGTACCTTTGTTGAGCTTGAACTTGCATTTAAAGCATGTATTGTGAACTTGAGTATCTTTGGTAATGGTGAGTCACAATTTGAATCTTTGAGTGCACAATTTGAACCTTGTTGTGTGCATTTATGTTGAGTCTTATGCAGCACTATTTGAGACATCCTTTTTGAACTACTGATCTTGAGTTTTGCTTTAGGACAAGAAAAAACATTAGTTGGGGGTATTGATGAGTCCGAGATTTGGACTCATTTGGAGCTTTGTTTATATAGATTTAGTGTCCTCAAATGCTTAATTTGTGCCATAAACTGATGTTAAAGCCTTGATTTTCAGGTATATGAATTGAGGAGCAAGCAAGGACACTAACAGGCAAAAAGAAACAAAATAAACTGAAGAAGTGAAGAAAGGCGAAGCTTGATGATCGCCAAAAACACTTGGCGAACCGCCGAGTGGATATTTTGACCACCTAAAGTTCCAGTGTGCCAGCCCTGAGGGAAGAAACCAAGTCACCACCAGGAAAGGGGCAGTCAGTGAATCACCGATCAGGTCCGCGCTAATAAGATTGATCGCCCAAAGTTACAGAACTTGAGGATGCTGCGAGCCAATGAAAAAAGGCGATAGAAGAGAGCAGAGGGCGGTTCACCGAACTACTCAGCGAACCCGACTTATATCACCCAATGGCCTTTCGTGGCTAATTTTTGGCGACTATTAATCGGACTTTGAACTATAAATTCTGAGAGAATTTTTATTTGATTTTCTTTTAACTCTAGAATAGTTTTCTCTGGAGTTTTGGATAGTTCCTTAGTAGACTTGAAGACTTTTTGAGATTCAATTTGGAGATTTTGCAAGTGGGTTTCGAATTTTCTACAAATTGAAGCATTGTAAAGTCTTAATTACTCTTACCTAGTTGATGGCTAATCGATTTGGTAACCATTTTTACTCTTTTATGATGTTTGGCTAAAACCACAATTCTTAGGGTGTGATCATGTGATTATGGGTTGAATTAGCTTATGGGTATTGTCAATTACTAGTTTAAATGCTATATTGAAGTGGGTTTAATCATTAGCTGAGGGTCAATTTATGAATTGTAGTTGCGAATGTATTTCTAATTTAGTGTTCTTAGCTTGCTCGAGGGAGAGGTTTTAGAACAAAAGCTTTTGATTAATGGTTTGTAGGTATTGGGTTGATTTGGGTTCAGCTCGAGAGAGTGAATCCTAAGCCCAATCCTACCCATCTTGCTCAAGAAAGAAGATGTATTAAGGTTGTGGGTTGTTCTTAATTGCTATGCTTGTTGATGTTCGAGAGAAATCACTTGAAGCGGAATAGTTGTTTGAGAGAAAGCTATTTCAATTATAGTCTAGCCTGCCCATTGATATTTAGCTATTTACTAGTAGTTTCAATTACCCATATATCAAAATTTGCCTATAATCGATCACATTCTGAGAATTCATCTCCTATTGTTATTTAAAATTGTTTGTGACTGCATTGTAGTTGATAATTGCAAACCAAAACCCCTATCTGACATTTAATGTCACCCCTTTGATTTGTTTCATGTCTTTTTTTCGATAATTTCTATTCCTATATCTAGTTAGATCACATTCGTATTTCTTAATTGAATTTGAACATGTACCTCTCTCTGTGGGTTCGACCCCAACTCTTCGTTGGGTTTTATAGTGCTTAACGATCGTTTGAACCTAGAATTGGATGATGTGTGCTTGAAATTTGGATGGCTCGGAGGAAAATTCTGGAAAATGTTGGTATTTGGAATTTGAGGATTAGGTAGCTTTTGGTGTGAGGAGCTTAGCATGATGTGGGTTAAGGGTGGTTAGGTCGATGATGAGAGGTTTTGAAATTGTAGCGGTTGATGAATTGTTTGGAAGATGTTCGAATGTTGTATTTGAAGTGGGAAATGGAGTGGAGGCCTTTCGTTGTTTGGAGATGGGTCTGCGATGAAGAAGAGAGACAGTGAAAGGAGTGTGCGTTGGGTTTCTCGGGTTCTGGGATCGCTCACTGCTGGAAGAATACAACGTACAGGTGGGGTCGGTACGCGTCTTTTGTTGTATAAGTATGGATCGGGTATGGCTGTTGTACGTTGTGTATGCTGATGTATGTATTGGTTGTTGAACGCTGGTCTTTTTGGATTTGGAATTGGGCCGAGCTTGGCTGAAAATTGAATGGGAATGTTTGGTATTACTGTGTTGTTGTTGGGTTGATGGGGTTGTTGTGGGCTGAAAATTGTGAGAAAAAAAGGCCAAGCTTGGTCTCAAATGAATTGAAGGTGAGGTAATAAAGTGGCTAATTTTGCAATTGAGAAAAGGCCAATAAATTGCAATTATAGCCCATTGAAGTTCAAAACGTAGCCAAATTGAGTTATCTAAGCGAATTCGGCTATAATTCAAATAAGACGAATTAATATAATGAACTAACGATCTTCTTAATCTTAATGAAATAAAATAATTAACTTAATTATAAACTAATTAATTTAACATTATAACCATAATTAACTCGAAATTATAACTATAATTTACACTAAAGTAAATTAATAAAATATTTAACTAAAATGTAAAATATTTTGTGATGATTTTTAAATATTTATAAAATATACTAATTATATACATAACCATAAAAACCTATTTATTTATTTTTTTAAAAATTGACAAAAATTACATAAAAATAACTTTAAAATACTTTGAATGTTATAAAACTAATTAATTCAAATCGTTCGAAATTGAAGAAGCTTTAAAATTAATATATATTGTGGAGGGTCAAAATTGGGTGTCAACAAATGGGTGAGGTAAGTATTATATTTGTGATTACTAATTAATTTTTTTTTTCATTGTTAAAACGAAAGAAGAACCTGAAATACTTTTGGTTGCCTAAAATTTCCCATTCCTTTGTTCTCTCGATATTTTCTTGGATTACCTTTCATGTTGAAAATTTCTATACTAATAAATTGTGACATTGATGTTTTTGTGCCAATAATATTCTTAATTTGTATTTTGCAGTCATTTGTTACTTAAAAATTATATTTGTGATTACTCATTAATTTTGTCTTCTTTTTATTGTTGAAAATGGAAAGAAGAACCAGAAAAAATCTTATGGGTGTCTACAATTGCTCTATTCCGTTGTTCTCTCGACATTTTGAGTGATTATCTTTCATGTTGAAAATTTATATAATGGCTAAATTGTGAGTGTTTTGTACAATAAATCATCATAATTCTTGATATATGATATTTTTTCTTTTTTACAGTTTCGGAGTTGTAACAAATTTTGGAGGAGTGTATCTTCAGGATGACTATGACATTAAAAATTATCACGACAACGTATTTAGATTTAATGAAGGACTAAATCGTACTAATTTTTTGGACAAAAAATAACAATTTTAAAAAAAATGATGATGTGTTAAGTTATGCAATAAAGTGTTTGAAGTTTTATATTTCTTAATGATCAAAACTCTTTAACATTATTTGTATTAAGTAAAATAAAAAAATAGCATATATGTCAAAAACTCAACACAAAGAACCAAGCATGAGTCATCACTATAAGTGAGAGAATAGAATGTCGCAATGGAATCAGATCAAACCACGGAGGCGCGGTAGAGAGTCAAGAAGTGAATGTTTTGCCTAAAAGTCATCATAGCCTTTCGAAGATAAGTAACAGATATTTCCGCACCGATCCTTAAGACTCTAATAGACTTGACATGTATACTGTGAGACCTGTGAACCTGGGGATCTGATACCATTTGTCACCACCCAAAAACTAGGCATGATGCAACGTGTCTTATTCTATCAAGACAGGTCAGCCTAAACAAACCCTGACACGGTAAATGCAGAAGTAAGTACAAAATTTTAGATCTAATCAAAACACAAACATGCAGGAACCCTAAAATAACTCTATTGCCCTCCCCCCTCCCAAAACCTGTTGTCAGTTGTACAAGCTTCTAAGTATTATAATAGATTCGAAAGTACAAGTCTGAATGTAGAATAGAACAAGGACATAATAAGAGAGTAAGTGAAATCTGCCGAGAATACAAGAAGCTACCTCACGAACACAAAAAGTAAGCCTCAGATGAAGATGAGAGACAACGATCAAGACGATCCAAGATCGTAACCTATACAAGTGCAGAAAGCAAGAGAGTGAGTAGCAAATAACAACAGTACTCAACAAGCATCCCTAGCTAACTCTAAGTAAAGAAATACTGAACAGAAGTAATCTAACACACCATTCGAACCTCAAAATACTACAACCTGCATAGAAATAAGACCAACACAACCTAACAATTCACAGTTCATAGAACAACATATCACATATAAGACATCACAACTTACACATAAATAATTACATAATACCAGTACAGTCTTTCATATTCAAGTAGCGACAAGATCATAACAATCCGCTCATGAAGATAAAGGAACAAGGATGAAGTGCAATACAGTGTAGCGCAATATCATATAGAGTGATGCATGTGTGTCCTAATGATACACACCCGATGAATATTAGGTCGGTACCCATGGGGGACTCCATGCTTCAACCGAAACCATTTCCCTTCGGCATATCTCATTCACCAGAACCATTTCCCTTCAACATAACTCATGCACCGAAATTATTTCCCTTCGGCATAAGTATCAATCGCGAGAATCATTTCCCTTCGGCATAAATATCAATCCAAATCTCATTATAGTGTTTCAGGACAAATACAAATGATCATGTTCACATGAATAATGAGAAGATGATAAATTCTATGTCAGTACTCAATTCACACTCACACAATCTTAGCACATCATCATAATTGAGTCAATATAACCATTCAAACCATTCATGGCACATCATACATTATTATATCAACGAATTCCTTTCTACCCCATAATATCAGCCCTAGAATTCAATCAACATTTAATAATGAACAAGAATTACAAAATCCTTCACCAATTTCAATTACTCCTAACCACACTATAAGGCATACAAGGTTCAATACACTTAACGAAGGATAAAAGTGGTCCAATTGCCTTAAAGAGATAGAAATAAACTTGGTACTTGAACCTTCCCTTCACGTCGAGCGACATAATCCACGCCAACTAATGTAATGTAGAATACCCATAAAAACATGAACAACAAAATCCAAAATGCTGATTTTTGTAAATCGGGTCCGAAACAACCTAAAAAGTCAATCTTGAGGGCTAAGGGTAAATCTAGAATATTTATTGAAAATCATAATACCCAGAGGTTTGGAATTCAAAAAGGAAAACATAATGAAAAATGAGTTGAAATCATGCTCAAAACTCTAATTTACTTAAAATACAAATTCATGAGAAAAACCTCCAATACTCGGGTCTGAAACCCTAACTCAAATCTGAAATATTTGTTGAAAAATATCTTATTCATGCTTAAGGAGCTTCAAATATGATATTTCATCAAAAAATAAAGTTAAAATCGACCTTGAAATCCTCAATTTATCAAACTTTAAGTTTATCAGGAGAAAGTCAATTCTCAAGTTTATACACAGTTAATATGATGAAAATATTTGATGAATCAACAAGTTTATCCAAAAATAAGTTTACCCATAACATATAGATCCTAAATATATATTTTTTCATCAAAAATAGAGTCTAAATAGATAAAATCCCAATGTTCCCCAATAAATTCGTGGATAAGAAAAGAAAATCAAAAGAAGAAATAACGAGAGCTTGCCGATATGAAGATTGGATACTAACACCCATATTAAATCGACAAGAATGACGCAAGAATCACTCTGTTCTGAGCTCTAGAACTCCCAATAAGATCAATATACCAAACAAACACAGTCTAATATTTTAAATACCTGAACAACAATATCTACAGCAGAAATAAGCAACTTAAACTTTTACTAAAAGAGCCATAACTTCATCATACGATAGTAAAATAACCCGATTCGTTTTCAAAATGTCTTAAATAATGATAGAGACCTGCTCGTTCAATTAAATTAAATTTCCTACTCATTTGCCCAGCCAAATATCATTTCTGCTCGGTAAATAATTATTTCATATTTTCCTTTAAAATTCCAATCTACCCTTAGCAAACATACATCAAGCTTTACAGATTAGTCCTATAATTCATGCTCCAACTTTTAGTATTTTCATAATAGTTTTTCGATCTTTAAAACTGATAACGAACCTTTTAGTTAACAAATTGCTGAAACAACGCCAAAGCACTCAAAAAACATAAAAACTCACCCGAAATTTATCTGAAACCTCCCAAGCACAAAATATGCTACCAGCTTGAAAATAATATTTTAGACTAAATGGAATCATCAAAATACTCAAAAAAAGGTCACCTTAACTTAATGTTGACCAAATTCAACTTTAACTTAAGAATCTCCAAATTTTCAAATAATGACATGAAACTAATCCAAAAGTTCTGGGCACTGAACCAAACCTTCAACTAGACCAAATATCACCATTCAGACGTAGTGGAATCATTAAAACTCGGAAATGAATTTTCTAACCTCAAACATTGACTAAAGTAAAAAATTTGCCTTATCTTTTTTCGCATCTCGTTTAATGGCTCAAAGTCAAACCAAAAGTCTTGGTACCCAAACCAACAATACATTTAATTCAAAAACCACATTCCAGAGCTAATAGAACTGTCGTAATTCCAATATGAGCTTGCTATCACCAAATGTTGATTTTGGTATCTAATGTTTTCAACTTTCAAAACACAAAAACTCTTCCAAAACTCATCTAAATACCTCAAGACCTAAGACAATAGTCCTACTAATCCAAAAATCATGTTCCATAACTGATGGAACTGAAAGAATTCTATTCCGAGACTCAAACTCCAAATGTCCACTAAAGTCAACAATTTCAACTTAAAAGCTTTCAAAACTCCATAAATTTAAAAAATCTTAACTTTACGGTCTGGTTTCAAATCAATTCTCAAAATCTTATCAAATACAATCTAGAAATTGTTAGGAGGGATAAAACGGTAATTTTTCACAAAATTCCAAAAATGACCTTCAGGGTCATTACCCCATTTTATCCCTAAACTAAATTAAAATATTGTAAAATATTTAATTTATTAAATATTAAATAGTAATCATATTATATTTTACTAATACTAATACTAAGTATATAAAAAGTGGAACGGTGTTAAATCAAAAATATTTATAAAAAGTTGTTAGATGTTTTACCCTTTTAAAATTTCAATAGTTACATTTTTTAAAATTATTATTCTCATTTTGCTCCTTCAATTTACTTAATAGAAGACACACACACGCACGCATGCACGCACGCACACACGCACGCACGCACGCGCGCGCACACACAGACACATAATATTTCATTTTCGAGTGTCACTTTATAATATTGCATATCAACCTTTAAGTAGTATTTTTGTGGAGGTTGTATGCTATGAGAACAATTAGTGTAATTTATATTTTCCTATAAAGATAAAATTACTATCTTACATCACTAATATAACCGTTTCTATTTTTTCATTAGTGAGGTTTTATTCTATATTATATTCTTATATATATATTTTTATTTTTCTTCGATTCCTAAATTCATAATTTCTCATCGATATCGCTGAAAATATTATATGATAAGTTCTCTTCATTATAAATCTTCTATTTCAATTCAGGTCATATTACATGGTAGTTCTCTTCTTTAAAATATTATATACAGAATATTATAATATTATAACATGCTCATGTTATAATTTTTTATTTGTGACAACCTTATGAGGCCTTATTTTTTTCTCCCATTAGAACTTTCGTAAGATGAAAAATTTACAATTTTTATTATTTTTTGCTTTATATCAGTACTGATTTTTCTATATGTAATTTTTATGTCATATATCCACATTTAAAAAAAAGGGTATTTGAAGGATCAAATAGAATATGATGAGATCATTTCAAAAGCAGACTATATATATATATATATATATATATATATATATATTTCTTTAAAACATATTACTAAAATTTAGACCTTTATTACATCCTATAAATATTAAGATTATAGATACGGTGTATAGCGGTGAGAAAGAATCTGAAAGATCTTGAAATGTTGTGTTGTTTGTAATATTGAAACGAAAGGAATGCATTCTGGAGCGTGATGACTTTGACGTGACATTGAATTCTTTTTTACATTTTGTATATGCTTTCAGTTTTGTATATGTATAGTGAATAAACATATATTTTTTGTAATGTTATAGACCAATATATTTATAAAAATGTATTAAAGTTTTTCAATATTCAAGAATTCCGAAGGACTAAATTTTAAAATATTTAATGATAGAAATATCGAAAATTTTAACATAGAACTACTGAAAATATCTTGTAAAGTCCCTTTTCGTTGTTACAGGTGAGCTAATAGTGAAAGAAATTAGGCGAGGAAACCTTAGGAGTAGTGAGTTAAGATTTTCATACTAGGTAGACTCGGATGAAATAAGAGCAATGAGAGGTCTAGAGCAATCTGAAAAAAGGATTGAGTAAAATTTCTATGCATGAGTTGGTTTTTATATTTGCTAAGACATTAATGAGTTCGTAGGGCTCTTAAAATCAAATTCGGGTGAGTACAACTACTGATATCGAATTTGGCATGAAGGGGTTAGTTTGGAAGGTTAAGGTGTGTAGGTGATGGTTGTTCGTTTTCAGTTTATGTTATATGTGTTTTCTAACAATTTTGTTGGTATTGCGTGCATGATGTATGGTTAAGAAATTGAAGGAGCATGAATTGAAGTTTTAATTGTTGTCAATTTTATGCAACGAATGTGTTTACTTGGGTATACAAGTGTAATTGTTATTCATTGTGATTGTAATCATGATAATGATTGTTGGTTTGCTCTGGTACCACACATGGTATAGGATATTCTCATGGTTGGTTTGAGTGTCACGCCTGGTACATACTAACAATTGGCTCCGGTACCATGTGTGGTACGAGATATCTATATGGTTGGTTCTGGTACCACGCCGGTATAAATTACGAACGGCTGACTCAAGTGCCATGCCTGGTACATTAATTATTTGTGTGTGGGTTCCATGAGTGAATTGGGTTTGCTTTTTGTGTTGTGGTTGTTCATGTTTACCTATTATACGTAGTTGTGGTTGTTCATGTTTACCTATCTTACTAAGTTTTGGTAACTTGTTCATATTTTATATGCTGGAACAAGCTAATGATCCTACTAGTACACTTTAGATTTTGTGTAGTGATACTACACTTGCTCTTTCTTTGTTGAGTACAGGGCAACAAGGACGACTCGAGCTCGATTGTGCATCAAAGAAAGGAGATGCAGAGTATAGTATGAGTATCAAAACAACGGACAGCCAACATGCATTATAGGCCAACTCAGCTCGAGATTGTAAAAGCACAATAAAAGTGAGTAGGTAAAGCAATAAGTAGTAAAAGGGAATAATAAAAGTGAAGTAACTCATAAGTCTATCTTGCTCCTCCTAGAATTTGACGTTAGGATAGCCATATAAAACCTAGTGTCTCCCAAAATATGACATGATGATAGCTACCATAAAACCTAGCCTCTTTTGAAATCTGACATTAGGATAAATGCAAAAAAAAACCTAGCCTCTCATGGAATCTAATATCGGGATAGCTACAACAAACCGAGCCTCTACCTAAATTAGATATCGAGATGGCTACAACAGAGGATCAATATTTCTCGGAATCTTACCTCAGGAAAGTCAACCACAAAAGAGAAGTAGAGTCTAGAACAAGGTTAAACACCCATTTTTACTACAATCATACATTTTTTTTATACTAAATAGGTACCTAAGCCACACGAGCCAGCATGGCTAAAGTCAAAGGCATGCACTAGCCAAACCTAGGCTAAGGCCCTACATAAGGACAACAAGGAAATTCTAATACACACATTGACCACATGAACAAGAACATCAATATAGACAAGAGCAAGTAACACATTTCCCAAAAATACCTAAAATAAGTCAAAAAAATTACAATGATGATATCAACATGGGTCATAATAGTAAACCCAACCATAATACTAGAAAATTATCAAGCTAAAACAACCAATGATCCAAGTCTAAGATCAGTAAGACAATTATTCTTGATGCTGATCATGCGAGCTCTAAAACCTCTAAAATGGGGATTTCCTTTTTAAGAAACCTCTGAATGATTCCATGCTATCAAAATTAGGGATCTAGGAATCAAGACGAGAGAACTTATACCCATAATGCAATAAAAAATCTTGAGCACAAAATTCAAACAAATGGGGCAATGGGACCCATGCAAGGAATCACCCAATTGGCTCCATCAATAGGTCCTAAATAGCTCAAGGAACATGTGCACCACTGTTGGGCAGAACTGATCTCAAACACATATCAAAACAACAACATACCAAATTAGCTCTAGAGCAACTAATTTTATGAGTAAAACAGAGAAATTAACGATGACTTATGAGTCTCACAGTGAGATTCGACACCCCTTCAATGAAAATAAAATAGAAGAGAAATATCTAACAATCAGTAACCACTGCCCCTACGAACCTGAGGTCATTGGAGCAACATCGCCGGTGCGGAAAATAGCTCAAAGGAGAGTAGGTCAAAGGAACCCTTTAACTCCACATAAATGACCCAAATCTCGCTAGAGCAATCAAGCTCCGTAGGGTGAAGCCCTACCAACATCACCGGCCATCACTAGTGCAAGTGGCTCATCACCAAAGTGACCTAAGCTACGTGGAAGCGGCGGAACCAACACTTGTTTTACTAGTAGATTTGGAATAAATTCCTAAGTATTGAATAGTCTATCAAGATTCGCTCGGGGTCTAACCAATGCAAACCGAACCAAAAATAATTTTCCAAACTCAATGAAGAAATGACCTTGAGGTTTGGCAAGCCAAACCCTGTCCCGGAACTTGAGAGTAATGGGACAGAGGGGGGAACTATCCTCACCTAAGCGAAGTATAAATAAACAGAACACATAAGAGGAAGGTGGGTTCGTATGCGCCATCATGACTCGAGAAATAGGGTCGTGACAAAAGAATAATAAGAACTTCAAATAAAGGTTGTTTCCATGAAAAGTGGGCCCCATACCCTAAGATCAATTTTAGATAAACCACAACGTAGCTTGAAATGAATCTGGAAGCCTCAGGACCAATACCAAAGGTTTTTCTAGGCTAAAATTGATATTCAAGATCTAATGAAATCATTTGAATCACATTACAAGATCGTTTACCTGAAGTTTAGACCAAAATAAAATATCTTAACATTAGAACCTCCAAAAGATTGAAACCCGCATAAAAAGCAAATAAACTACCTGATGGTTGTCCGCCAGTCCCAACAAGTCATAAATGACTTAGAGTAGCCATTGGAAAGCTCTAAATGTTGAAAATATAGGAAACTGAGTAAAATTATCTAGAATATCATTACATCTCTGACAAATAAATATTTTGATTGAAAGAAAAACTGAAAAATTGTAGGGAGACAAAACTATGCTATAATAATTTGAAACTTTTTTCAGTTTTCAATTACTAAGTTATGTCTCTAGAAAATTACAATCCGAGGAATTAACGTTTTTACTCACACTGACAACTATATAATGCACTTTCAAGAAGAAAATCAATCTCGACAATAAAAATTCAGGTCATTATGAATTGAAGCAACAAAAGTATAAAAAAGAAATATATACAAAAGACATCGTCTACAAAGAATTATTTGATAAGATATGATCATATTAAATATTTTTATGCATATGTATGTATACTATATATCTAACTAACTTAATTAAATTAATTATTTTTGCAGGTTCAGCATTCAAAATGTTTAAAATTTATTTTTTTGTTCTTTCATATAAACAATTATCAAAATATTTATATTTTTAACTTATTAATAAATATAAACCTTCAGGAGGATTGAGGGATAGAAATGGAGTAGGTATTTTAGTAGACGGGGACCATAAAGAACATGTGGTGGAGGTTAGGAGAATCAATGATTGGTTGATGAAGATTAAGCTAGTTGTTGGTAGGCTTAATGTGAACTTTATTAATCCTTATGCGCCTCACATGGTCCTGGGTTAGGAGTTCAAAAAGTTCTTTTGGGAGGATTTAGATGAGGTAGTGAGAGGCATACCTAACATTGATAAAAAATTTATTGGTATCGGTGGTAGCTTTAATGATGTTCATGGAGGCTTTAGTTTTTAGAAGAGGAATGGAGTGGAGTGTTACTTCTTGATTTAAATAAAACCTTTGAGTTGGTGGTTGCTAACTTGCATTTTCCGAAGAGGGAAAATCACTTTGTTACCTTTCGTAGCATGATAGCTAAGACTCGTATAGATTACTTACTCATTTAGAAGGCGATGAAGGCCTTTGTAAGGGTTGGAAATGTCATTCGGAGTGAGAATCATACTACTCAACACAGACGTTTTGTGATGGACTTAGAGATTAGCAGGGATAGGAAGAAAAAGACTCTTTATGCCAAATCAAGGATTAGATGGGGTGGATTGACCCATGTCTTTTCTTGGGAGATTAGGGAGAAGTTGATTGGTGTGGGGGAATGTATTAGTAGTTGGGATATGAACAACAAGTGGGATAAGACTGCTAGTTGCATTAGGGAAGAAACTACAAAGGTACTTAGGGTTTTGAGAGGGATCTCTGGTGGTCGTCAAGGATATTGGTAGTGGAATGAAGAAGTGCAAGGGAAATTGGAAGCAAAAAATATTGCGTATATATACTAAGTGGTTTGGATGTATGGATGAGGAATAAAAGTAGACATTTACAAAAATCTATAAGACGACAAAGACAACAAGTAAGTTAAAAATTAATGCTGCTACGACGGCCTCTTTCAAGCATTTGAATGTCGAGGTAGGAGACAAAGGTGAGGATAAGAGATTGTATAGGATCTCGAAAGAGAGAGACATAAAAATGCTCATGACTTTGATCAAGTGAAAGGAATCAAGGATGACTAAGTCAAGGTGTTGGTGAATAAGACCTCCATTAAGCAAAGGTGGCAGATATACTTCAAAAAACTCTTAAACAAAAAAGGGGACAGAGATATGGTATTTGGTTAGTTGGTGAACTCTAAAAGGCTTCACGTTTTTAGGTACTGTAGGTGTTTTAGGTTTCAGGAGGTTAGATGTGTTATGAGTAAGATAATCAGGGGAAGAGCAATTAAACTCGATAAGATTCTGGTGGAATTTTGGAAGAGCACTGACTAAGGAAAGTATGGAGTTGTTGACTAGGTAATTGAATGTTATTTTTAAGACGGAAAATATGCCTGATGAAATGAGGTGGAGTACATTGGTTCCATTGTAAAAGAATAAGGGTGATATCCAACAGTGTGACAATTACAGGGGTATCAAATTGTTAAGACATACAATGAAGGTCTGGGAGAGAGTTGTGGAGATGAGGGTGATGAGATAGGTGTCCATTTCTGAGAATCAATTTGGATGCATGTTGGGGTTATTGATTACTGAAGCAATCCATCTTGTGTGGGGACTGGTGGAGACATATAGGCAATGGAAGAGTGACCTACATATGGTGTTCAATGATCTTGAAAAGTCCTATTAAAAAGTTTTGAGAGATGTCCTATGGAGATGTTTGGAGGCTAAAGGTTTCCTGATGGTCCAATATAGGGCGATAAAAGACATGTATGATAAAAGACACGTTGAAGTGAGAGTTGAGACACAAATTATTCCTAAAAGAGAATGTTTTAAATATCTTGGGCATGTCCTCGAGGGTAGTAGGTACATTGATGGTGATGTCACACATAGCGTGGTGACATGGATGAAATGGAGGCTTACCTCTTGAATCTTGTGTGATAAGAAGGAACCACATAAATTTAAAGGTAAGTTCTATGCGGTAGTGTTTAGACCATCCTTGTTGTATTGTTAGAACTCACATTTTTAGAAGATGCATGTTGCAGGGATGAGGATTTTGAGATAGTTGTGTGGGCATACTAGCAGTGCCAACATTAGGAATGAGGTTATTCGAGAAAAGGTAGGTGTGGCTTCTATGGCGGACAAGATGAGGGAAGTGAGATTGAGATTTTTTGGGAATGTGTAGAGGAGGTGCGTCGATGCCCGACTGACGAGGTGAGATGGATGTATGGGGTACGCAGAGGGGTTGGGGTAGACTGAAAAAGTATTGGGGAGAGGTTATTAGACAGGACAGGGATTAATGAGTGGTAGATTTACACTCATTTGAGGCCTATTTAACTCAACAATTAGTTTCCTCAATGCCTAATTATGACCTATCCTAATGATATTTTTGTTATTTGCACCTTTAAAGGCTAAAGGACAAGGAAGTGATGAATGTTTGAAACAAGGGTCCAATATATATATATATATATATATATATATATATATATATATATATATATATA
>JAJONR010012135.1:0-21807 GCA_029582245.1 Solanum etuberosum | reverse complement strand
CCCCCCCCCCCCCCCCCCTTTTTTTTTTTTTTCCTCCCTTTTCCCCTTCTACCACAGCAGGCAGTTTGGGCTCATCAAATGGAAGGGAAGAGTGGTTGTTGAGCAGTGGGGAATTCAGCATTGTTGTTGGTAATCTGGTTATCTCCAAGTCAGCTATCTGACTGATCTAATTTGAACTATTTTTTGTTGCATTGCATACTTCGTACCTCCTTTTACCAATCTCGTCTCCATTAAATGGGGGAGAAAATAAAGAAATAGAACTTGCTTCTTTGTCGCTTCTTTCTATGATAGTGGAAAAGGATAGGGGACTGCCCATAGATAGGGGTATGTTCTTGTGAATCTTATTATTGTGGAGACTTCCATTTTCTTTTTTAAATCTATATTTTTCTAGTCTGTCAAAAAATATTTTCTAGTTTGTATGCCCTCTTTCTAAATGCTGTTTGTTTTAGGAGCGGGAGGAAAGGATTCAAAGACTTAAAAGACAACATCCAGATGATAGACCTGCATATCCATCTCAACCACGAATGCGGGATGAGATCTTTCAGGTGAAGAGACAGAAGCCAAGCAGCAGACTTCCTCCAGGTTTTTTTTTGTGCACACACACACTCTCTTTCTCTATTGTGTGTCACTTATCTCCTTTGCTGTGTGTGTGTGTATGATTTGTTGAAGTAGCAATAGGTTCCTGCTTCCCTCCGTGTAGTCCATCTTTCTTTTTGTTCTCGTCATGTTAGTGTAACTCTAGGTTTGCACATAACTTTACTGTGCCTTCTTTGACTATTATCTTAACACAGGTTCTTATTTCTCTCCTTTTCCCCCCTTCCTTGCTGCTCATGGTTCGATTACATCATTTATCTTTTGGATTGCTTATGCAGGTTGGTTGGATTGTCCTGCATTTGGACAGGAGATAGGTTGTATTATTCCTTCAAAGGTTCCATTGGATGAAACTTTCAACGATTGTGTTCTTCCTGGCAAAAGATACTCGTTTAGGCAAGTCCTCCACCAACAGAGAGTTTTAGGAAGAAAAGTGAGTGTGTTAACCTAAATTTGGGTCCTTATTCATTCACTTGACGTGGATTTTATTTTCAAAATATTTGATTCCTTACAGCAATGATGATCTGTTTCCTTTATACCTTTACAGCACTTTCTTGTTACTGGATTTTCAATGAAGGACCTTCAACGATAAAAAAAAGTTTGATTCCTAGATGTTATCACGAGTTTGAAGCTTTTCTTGTTTCGTTGTTGGTAGTGCTTTTTGTTGTATATATCCTCTAGATTCTAATTTTGACTTAAATAACAAGTTGAATCAGTTAATAAGCTACTGCATATGAATTATGGTCTTAGAGATGTTTTATATCACTATCTTGGATATGTTTTATGTCAAAGCTGAGGCTTATATCCTATTTTGTTTTGCCACTTAGTATGATAGAATCATTATATGCCTTGTTAATTTTGTCCTCTTAATTCATTTGGGTTACTTTCACAATCATTAAATGGCTTGTTTATTCTGACCTCTTTATTCATTTGAGTTACCTTGACAACTCAGGATCTTCTAAACTACAACTGACTCATTGCATGTTAATTTCAGCTTGGTATGGTGATTGATCTCACCAATACAAGTCGATACTATTCATTGTCAGATTGGAGGAAAGAAGGCATCAAGCATGTAAAGGTTGGTACATGGTAATAAAGTCATGGAGGAGAATAGGTGGCGGGGGCGTAATTTTTCTCTTTGAGTTATGGTTGTTGTCCTGATTTTACTGTTTCATGCGTATCAGATTCAATGCAGAGGCCGTGGTTCTGCACCTGACAATGAGTCTGTAAATTTATTTGTCTATGAGGTAATTTTATATATGTTGGTTGCCGTTTTAGTTGAATTCTGTACCTGAGAATGAGCTTGCATTCCTTACAGTGTTAAAGTACTACAACTTTGTTTGTACCTTTATCCATACATGGTTAGATCTTCGCTGTTACAGATTTATTATCATATATGTTACACTTGGTGCAATTATTAATATTGTTTGCCCATCAAGTGGAAAACAAAGTTGATCTCTAATTAGTTTGTAAGCTTCTACGAATAAAAAAGAGAAAGCTATTTTGAGAATCGCAGGGTAGATGTTATGTAAATATTTATATTATATTATGAATGTACTCTCTTCTTATCAAAAGAAAGAGTGTAATCTATTCCTTCAAGGGGAACTTTGGTGTAACAGTAAAAGCTGTCATCGTGTTATTGGATTGCCATATGTTCAAGCTGTGAAAATAGCTTTTGCAGGAATGCAATATAATGTTGTGTACAATAGATCAGTAGATCAAATATGGTCTCCTCTTTAGATTTTGTTAGGTTTTTGTTATCTTTTTAGCTGATATCTCCTCTTTTGTAACTATGCATCTTGTTGATGCCTTTGTGATTTATAAAACACTTCATCAAAAAAGTATGGTTCCCTCTCTAGACCCGGAAAAGTGGAAACTTAATACACATTGTTGGATCCTGCATTTCCTTTTTGGATTGTCCCAATTCACATAAGATGTCAGGGGGAGCCTTGACACAACGGTAAAAGTTGTGGTCCATCCTTCCCTGGACCCCCATACATTATAAGACCTTAGTGCACTAGGACTATCCTATCTAATTAATAGGGATAGGAACATCGTTGGATCCTGCATCTCCTTCTTGGGTCGTCCCAATTCACATACCCCCCCCCCCTCCCCAATCAACCCGTAAAGCAGATATTCCAATTGGACAAAGAATCACCTGTCTTTTGGAAAGGATAACAAAGCATTTTTTTTGAAACTGGTAACGACTATATATATATATTTTTTTTTTAAAAAAAAATTACACCATAGCAGTGCAAAAGACTTTACAAAATCCCAACCAAGCTTAGGCCACTGCATCACAAGGATCCTATCATAACAACTAGTGATTCAGCCTCCTCAGCATAACTTACTTTACACCAAAAATAAAACAAAAATATACAATTCATCTTGATTTTCTCCACAAATTATATTTGTCTTCAAAAGCTCTGTTGTTCCTCTCCTTCCAAATGGTCCACCATATGCAAGCAGGGACAAGTTTCCACCAATTTTTGTGACTAACTGCCCCATCATTCTGGTTCCAACATTAAAGCAATTCAACACTTGTTGCTGGCATTGACCATCTGATTCCTACCATGTTCAAGAGTAGTTGCCATAATTGTCCAGAGTAACAGAACAATGAATGAATAGATGACTATTATTTTCCCTAGCAGCTCCGCACAAAAAGCATCTAGAACACAGGTGGAATCCCCTTCTTTGAAGTTTATCATGTGTGAGACAAGTATTTCTTGCTACTAGCCAAGAAAAGCATACCACCTTAAAAGGAGCCTTCATCTTCCAAATGGATCTCCATGGTCACTGATTAGTTGACTGTTTGTGCCTAATTCTAATGTTATAAGCTGAGTTTACAGATCAAGTTCCTTTACTAGTGGGCTTCCATATAAGCGAATCTTCAGTGTCTTTGAACCCTTGGAATGATTCCAAAGTCTTGAAAAATTCAACAACTCTCTCCAACTCCCAATCATGTAGTAGCCTTCTAAAAGTAATATTCCATCTGTGTACTTCTTTTGCTGATTCCAGTCTAATGTCTGGCATAGTGGCAATGCTATATAATTCAGGGAAGAGTTCCTTTAGAGGTCCATGCCCAAGCCAATTATCACACCAAAAAAAGAATTTTCCTACCATTGCCCACTCTTGGACTAATTTTTCCAGCCATCAGAGACTTGAGGGATCTGATTGCTTTCCAGACTCCTACACCATGGGGGCTCACAACCACCTTTGAACACCACTGGTCATCTTGACCATACTTGTCATGGATGACATTTCTCCATAAAGCATATGTTTGAAGATTATACCTCCATAACCACTTCATTAGCAAACTTTGGTTGTGAGCATTTAGGTTCCTGATGCCAAGGCCACCATCTTTTCTGGATTTGATAAGAACATCCCAATTAACCAGGTGGAATGCTCTTTTTTCGTTGTTGCCTTGCCATATGAAATTCCTTGTGATCTTGTCAATTCTTTTCCTCACCTTGCTAGGTAAAGGAAAAAGAGACACGACATAAGTCGGAAGGGCATCCAAAACACTATTGACTAGTATGACCCTACCACCTAGAGATAAGTATTGTCCCTTCCATATTGCAAGCCTCTTTTCACACCTCTCTATGACACCACTCCATATCTTCAAGGCTTTACTTTTAGCACCCAAGTTAGCCCCAAATAAGTAGTAGGTAGGGAACCCACCACACATCCCAGAATACCTGCAAGTTCTTGAATATTGTCCACTTTATTAACCGGGAATAAACTGCTCTTATGCCAGTTAACATGCAGTCCAGAAACTGCCTCAAAAATCACCAGAATAGCTCTCAGATGTTTGACCTGATCTATATCAGCATCACAGAATACGAATGGGAATCATCTGCGTAAAGTAAATGGGTGTTCTCTATCCCACTGCTCTCCCTGTCTGTAACCTTGAAACCCTTCAGGACTCCCAAGTCTTTTGTAATTTCAAACATCTGATTCAGTCCTTCCATAGCTATAAGAAAGAGGAAAGGAGAGAGAGGATCACCTTGTCTCAATCCTCTCTCGGAAGAGAAGAATCCTTCAGGAGATCCATTTACCAGAATAGAAAATTTGACAGTCTTAATACAGAAGGCAATCCATCTAATCCACTTCATACCAAAACCCATGTCATTTAGAACTTTTAGGAGGAAATGCCAATTAACATGATCGTAAGCCTTCTCATTGTCAAGTTTGCAGAGAAGACTGTATTTGATTCTAGAATCCACACACTTATTGGCTATCAATGCTGCATCCATGATTTGTCTACCTTTAATAAAAGTCATTTGATGTTTGTCCACCAGTTTATCAATCACTCTCTCCTGAGCCTTTCAGTGAGGAGCTTAGAGATAATTTTATACACACTCCCAATCAGACTTATATGTCTGAAATCTCTAAGACTTTTGGCACCAATTTTCTTAGGAATCAAGGCAACATAAGTTGCATTGAAACTCTTTTCAAAATAAT
This sequence comes from Solanum etuberosum, assembly GCA_029582245.1. Lineage (NCBI taxonomy): Eukaryota > Viridiplantae > Streptophyta > Magnoliopsida > Solanales > Solanaceae > Solanum > Solanum etuberosum. The sequence goes on along the minus strand of JAJONR010012135.1, from coordinate 16,752 downwards.
TACTCCTGTGAATGTTTCTGATAGTGTCCATCACATCCTTTTTCACAATTTCCCAGCAGCATTGGAAAAATCCCATAAAGTATCCATCTGAGCCTGGAGCTTTGTCAGCAACACATAACTTCAAGCATTCCAATACCTCTTGTTCTTCAAATTCTCTCTGCAACCAATCATTATCATCTTCAGTGATTATTGAGCCTTCTTGAAAGTTGAATAAAGGTCTCTAATGTTCTGTCTCAGAGTACAAATTCTTATAGAAATCCACAATCTCTTCCTTGATTCTATCTGGATCAGTGATGCTCTCTCCATGAGCTTCTATGGTGTCAAACTGTCAATGTGATTAAATCTTTTATGACAGTTGGCCATCATTTGAAAGAATTTGGTATTCTTGTCTCCTTATTTCAACCATAAGATTCTGGATTTCTGCCTCCAAGAAATTTCCTCATTTTTTGCCACCTCTTGATACTCCATTTTCAAGCTTGCTTTCAATAGTAATTCATCCTCGGATAGCATTCTTTGCTCTTGTATGGTATCTAGATTGCTAATCTGGTAGAGCCTATCAACTTTCTTAGCCCTATGGTATTTATGTTTCAGGAATCTTAGTTTACAAGACAAAATATAATCAGGTTTGCCTTGTGCTTCACACGAATTCCGCTGTTCCTCCACCCTCTCCTTAAATCCAGGAACCTCCATCCACGAATTTAAAGTTAGACTTTGAAAAGTCCCACTCCCCACATTTCAAAAAAATAGGACAATGATCAGAGATGATCCTTGGAAGCACTGATTGTTTGATCTTGTTGAATTTTTCACCCCATTCCGCAGAGTACAAGAATCTATCAATCTGAGAGTAACCTTCATGATTGTTTCCTCTGAACCAAGTGTATTTTCCTCCCAGAAGTGGAGGGTCAATAAGTTTCAGCCCCTCGATGGTATCTGAGAATTCTTTCATGGCTCTCGAGATGTTTATACAGTTCTTTCTTTCTGAGGGAAATCTGGTAGTATTAAAATCCCCACACACTACCCAGGTTCTTCACATACCCATTTGGTACCCCCTAATTTCAACCATAACTGCTCCCTTTCCCTTCGACAATTTGGGGAATAAACCCCAGTCAGCAGCCAACTGTAATTTTCAGTTGTAGAGCTTAATTTACAAGAAACAGAATGTACACATTAGTGTATTGATTCTCCTGTCCAGCACCTTTTATCCCACATGATAAAAATCCTTCCACTTCTTCCATTGGCCTCCAATCCCACATAATCAGCCCACCTGTTACTTAATAGATGTTTCACAACTTCCCCATATTCGCCTTCCATTTTTGTTTCTTGAAAACAGTAAAAATCAGCCCCACAATCTTGAATTAGAGATTTGATCACCCTCCTCTTGTTGATGTCATTCAATCCCCTCACATTCCACGAGATGATATGGACTTTCATTGAGACCCACTGCATATTCCCTTTCCCCTAATTCTTGGTTCTCCATCCTTAAATTTTACCCCAAATGGAAGAAGATTCTTCACTTCATCTAGCCATTTTGATTAGTCTCTCCCGTCTTCTTTTATCTAGCTTCATGAGAAGAGACCATACTTCCCATTCGTACCCCTGAATATCCACCTCGAATTGTTTACTGAGTCTCATAACATTACGTTGCACCCATAATGATGCATCCACCTCCGCTATCTGCATTTGAGTATCCAGTGGTTGAACATCTTCGACTGGCCACTGCTCAATTTCGACCAATTGAGTGTTTTTATTCCCTATTATTTCTGAATTCATATCTGCTGTCCCTTGTTCTGTCTCGATGATATCACCCTCTCTTATGGATTGGATTAGATGTGAAAAACTTGTATGATGCTCTATATTCCTTCGATCTCTCCTCTGCATGTAGGTCTGGACTTTGGTTTGTGGTTCAATGTTTGTTGGCATCTATTCAGCAGTAATAGTGTCGTAGGAAGATACATATCTGGGCTCTTCCACCAAACGTGAGGAAATAAAACATTTGGGCCCAAAATCTTTATCACTCCAAATGGGCTTCTGGTCAAAGCCCATCTCTGCAGAAAAAACCCTATCACCTGCAGATGGCCCACTTTCCTTTCTATTTAGTAAATCAAGGACCAAACCCTCCTCACGTGTCTGTGAACCGGTCTCCCGATAATTTCTCAAATCTCTGCAAATTCTTCCACTCTTCTCCAACATCCACCCTTGTCGGAATTTCACTCCAAATGGGTATTATGTATATCAGTCCCTTGTCTTCTATGATCACTTCTGATGGCACCCTCTGCCCTCCTCTTATCTTTAGTCTTACCCATTTGAGATGGTTTTTCAAAGAGGTTTCTTCCTTAGTTTCTAACCAACCACCACATTGGTCACCAATACCCTTGAAGGTTTTCTCAGACCATAGATGTAAAGGCAGCCCCATAGCTATTATCGATGTCCACTCTGTCTCTTGGATATCAGTGCAACAACCAGCGACGGGTGACCACCATTCAAGTTGGATTTTCTCCTTCTTCCATGTCCATTCTCCTTGTAAAACCTGCTCCGCCATGTATTTAGTTGGAAACTCAAAGAGAAATTGTCTGGCTGCCATTTCATATATGTTCACCCGAAAGTATTCTTCCAAGTTGAGATTGCCCAACGTCTAATATCTGGTAGAGTTGGGGTCTCCTTCACTCCTCTTCTAAAGTAGCCGACCACACACCTTGCTAATATCCCGTCTTCACTTGATCTTGCACCCCTCTCCACGACCTTTCAAGTTCATAATCCATTTTAAGGTTTTTCTTTTTCCAATGCAAAAAGTTGTGGGGAATACTGTATTTGCAATGGAAACTGCATTTTCTGAGAATTTGTCTCAGATTAAAAAGTACTGTACTTCCTCAGAGTATTCGAAAGGTGTTCTGTTAACTTCTAGTTAGGTTTTCTTATTATTAGGACTCATCATTGATGAGAAGCATGTTGTCATATGAGTTTTATTTTGTTCAAGGCTTTAAGCAAATAAAGGCTAACTTATCATGCTGAATGCTATTGAAAGGAACTTGATACTAATATTTATGGCTTCTATCAGGTTTCACAATTTCTTGCCCGTCAGAAACATGCAAAGAAGTATATTCTCGTCCATTGCACACATGGGCATAATCGCACTGGGTTTATGATCATTCATTATCTTATGCGTACGCTGCCAATATCTGTCAGTCAGGTTAGTAATTTTGCGATGCTACATCCTTCTTGCTTCAAGTTTAACCACATATCTCTGCGTCTGAATAATCAGAGTACTATTATGCAGGCAATTAAGATTTTTTCTGATGCTCGTCCTCCTGGGATCTATAAGCCAGACTATGTCGATGCCCTATATGCCTTCTATCATGAGAAAAAACCTGAAATGGTTGTTTGTCCACCAACACCTGAGTGGAAAAGATCTTCTGAGCTTGATTTGAATGGTGATGCTATGCCTGATGACGATGATGATGGAGGTCCTACAGCTCCTTTGACTGTATGTGTTTCTCCAACATAACTTTGCTCTTTGATATTGTTGGCACTTCATTCGTGGTCGAAGTGTTTGTTTTTTACTTCTCTGATGCAAGTGTAAGTCTTCAGTTTCCACTAGTGCGGTGTTGAATTTTATTGAATGTGAGCACTAAAGTGGTAACATTCTAGTGGCTCTCGGCATTAGAATGAGAAACCTATCACTTTCTGATACTTCTATGGTGAGAAATTAGTGAACTAACATCCAAAATACTGAGGAATCCATTGGGACTTAGAGAGAAAAATGCTCCCAGGCACTCTTCCCAAGACCAAAACCTTAGAGACCCTTTCTGGGTATCTAGGATCCTCATTCCAGTGGCCTATTGCCATCAGATCTCAACCCTTTCAACTTCTTTTCATTTCCTTTCTCTCAGACTTTTCTTTCCATGGATATAAGTCATATTTCAGACAAGGGGGCAAGTCTTATGATCTCACAGAGACCAAGTCTAATTCAGGAATTTGGTTTGAGTGGGTGGAAAATTCCAGGTACACAATCAGACGTATGGGTTTTAGCAGTGGAGCTTTACTTTGGCTATGCAAAACGCTAAAGGAAGCCACCTATAACAGAGGTTAAAGTTTCAAATCATGGAGATGTCAAGATCTTTCGACATACATTTATTGTTCTCAAAAGTTCAATAAGTACTGTAGGTTCTTATCAATGATTTCTGTGAAGGGACAAAGTAGGTATGTGATCATTATCCCAGAAAACACTTTCAATGAGGGGTGGGGGAGTTTAGTATTAAAAGTGGAGAATTTCATCTCAAGAAACTCAAGTACGCATGGTACATTTATTACATCAGAGGAGACAAAGTCCAAAACAATCATTGGAAAGGGGAACTACGAAGAAGCCTTGTACAATAGTAAATGGAATAAAGCAGAACTGGTTGTTGTAAAAGGAAGCTTCTTTTCTGAAGACGTCGTCAAACATCCATGATAATGATCTTCTGAGAAGGTTCCATAGGGGAAGATTCTGTGGAGGAGAAGATGCACCTATACGTAGTGATGTTCGAAAATGGGCACAACATACATGGAAGGGCGCCCAAATTGTTCAGGTATATGATATGAATGGCTTCAATATTTGAATTCCAGTCGAGAAGGGCGGCAGAGCATGTCCTAATAGGGGAATGGAGGAGACAAGGGGCAAGTCTAAAGCTTGACTGGTACTGGATATGGGTGCTAGGGCTCCCACTGCAGTTATGGAACAAAGAGGTGATGAGGAAGATAGGTGATGACTGTGGGGGTGGATAGAAAATGAGATAGAACTAAAAAACTATTTGAGATGGGCTTAGAATCAAGGTTTGAGGCCCTAGGGAGAAAATAGCGACGACGATATAACTCACCGATGGTGATCTGATTTTCTCTTTGCCAGTTTGGTGCGAATCTCCAGCCACCTACATGCTGTTAGAGCAAGGAGAAGCGAATCTCCAAGGTGATAGCTTCGAGGGAGATGCTGCTGCTGCAGACAACTATGAATCTGCATAAATTAGAGGTGACCTTCATCTAAAATGAAAGGAAAAGAAGAGAGTAATATTAACAGAGTTCGATGCTAACAAGAAAAGGGCAATAGATAAGGACAAAGGGGACAAGGCAAGTGGGGCCACAAACAATTTAAATGATATAGTGGAGTCTCAGTGTTTATCCACCTCATCAGAAAGAGAAAGTGGAGAGCCTTTTGAAAGAATAGGCCACACGGGAGAAGTTATTGGGGCCCTAGAGGAGGGTTTCAATTTGGAAGATTTATTTTTAAATGGGCCTTCTCATTTAGATTCACAGTTGGGTCACTCAATTAAAAAGTCCATCCCCATTATGGGCTCTTTAATTAATAAGCCCACCCTCTTCACAGAACCTTTTGCACAATATGCTCACCTAGAGTTGGAAAACATAACAGAAGCTTTTGTTCACTCTACTATTGGAGAGGATGTAGAATTATGCATGCCTATGACAGAAACTTCAAGAACTTCTCAAGAGCTTTCAGAATTGAATTCGCTGGCGGAAGACACGCCTCAGGGGTACTTTGCTTCTTCTGAAATGATGGAAGTGCATAAAGAGGTAGGTCTAAGTGATTTAAACTCGAATCATGAGTCAACAGATGAAAAATTGGTGGTTTTTGAAGAACCAATGCCCGCCCCTTTACATTGATGACAATATAACAAAGAAGTGCATGGAATCAGAAGTCACGATAAGGGTCCATCTCAATGTTATTAAACTAAGTCAAATGTTTGGATTTTCTATTAAGGGCTATGAGAATCAGTTCCATTCTCTCCTAATGAAACTGGAACAGAACAGATTGAATGAAATCCGTAAAGTTAAGGGAAGTTCCTCCATCAACAACAATATGCCAAAAGAATTGAAAAATCTTATATTTGACATGAATTTCAAAGAGGGAGACCCTAGGAAAAGAGGGAGAGATCTAACCATGGTGAAAAAATGATGGTAAAAGTAATGACTTGGAATGTGAGGGGATTAAATGATAACAATAAAAGGAGGTTAGTTAGGAATGTAATCAACTACTATGGGAGTAGATGTATATATTTTGGTGGAAACTAAATTAGATGGTAATGTTAGTAGGTTGCTAAAGAGTATTTGGAGCAATAGATGGGTTGGAGAAATACACTTACAGGCAGAGGGTAGCAGTGAAGGGATTCTCATTATGTGGGATAAGAGGATATGTGAAGGGGAGTTGGTGGAGAATGGAGATCAGTGTATCACTTGTAAGTTGTCTGGAAAAAACCAGAATCTTACCTGGTTCCTGACAATTATGTATGCCTAATGCATTAGATTGGATAGGAGAGAATTATGGTGCGAACTGGCAGCCATGAGAAGTTTATGTGAAGGGCCATGGGTAGCGTGCGGAGACTTTAATGTTATTAGATATCCATTGGAAAGAATAAGCTGTTACAAAATAAATGGGGCGTGCGGAGACTTTAATGTTATTAGATATCCATTGGAAAGAATAAGCTGTTACAAAATAAATGGGGCTATGGCAGAATTTTCTGAATGCATAGAGGAACTGGAGTTGATAGACCCTCCTTTATTTGGAGGGTCTTACACATGGAGAAGAGGGGAAAACCACAAGTCGGCATCTAGGATCAACAAATATCTTTTTTCCTCTCAATGGGAGGAACAATTTGTTAACATCAAACAAGAGATCATTCCTAAATTGGTCTCAGATCATCATCAAGTTTTGTTGACTTGTGGTGATATTAAATTACAAGAAATATTATTTTAAGTTTGAAAATTGGTGGATGGGGGTTGAGGGGTTCAAGGAGAAAGTGAAAATATGGTGGATCTCTTTCAAAGTCGGTGGCAGACCTGGCTACATTCTAGCTGAGAAGTTGAAACTGCTCAAAGGAAAATTGAAACAGTGGAGCAGAACTAACAAAGGCAACTGGAAAACAACAAAAGGAGGAGCTCCTAAACCAAATTGCCAATTTGGAGGCTATCCAAGAATAAAGAAGTCTTATCGATGATGAATTGCTACAGAAAACCAATTTAGCTTTGGACTTTGAAGAGGTGGCTAAAAGAGAGGAGATAGGTTGGAGATAAAGATCAAGAATACAATGGCGCTGAACTTTCTCAAAAAAAATAAAATACAATGGCTGAAGCATGGGGATAAAAATACGAAATATTTCCATAGAACTGCGACAACGCATAAGAGATACAACTCCATTGACATCTTGACAGTTAGTGGCAACAATATCAGTGATCCAATAGAAATCAAGGAGGCCATCCAAAGGTTTTACCAAAATCTATACAAGGAATCAGAAGAATGGAGACCTGATTTGCAGCTTAACAATCCCGCATGTATAACTGAAGAAGAACAAGAGTTGTTACAAAGAGAATTTGAAGAGAAAGAGATACTAGACAATCTCAAGTTATGTGCAATGGAAAAAGGCACCAGGGCTTGATGGCTTCCCATGTCCTTTTACCTTGCATTCTGGGATGTGCTTAAAGAGGATATTAAGAATGATATTCGGGATTTTCATGCTAATACAAGGACGGAGAAAAGCTTCAAGGCAACCTACGTGGCCCTCATCCCTAAGAAAGCAGGGGTTTTGGAACTGAAGTCAATAAGCTTGATCACTGGAATTTACAAGGTGATAACAAAGTTATTGGCTAAAAGATTAAAAAGGGTGATAGATAGGTTGGTCAACAAGAACCAAATGGCTTTCATAAAAGGGAGACAGATTATGGATGCTGCACTCATTGCTAATGAGAGTGTAGATTCTAGAATGAAAGGAGATGAGCTTGGAATCATGTGCAAATTAGATATTGAAAAGGCTTATGACCATGTTAACTGGAAATTCCTGCTGAACATACTCAAACAAATGGGTTTTGGTGAGAAATGAATGGGGTGGATTAGTTTTGCATCAGTACTGTCAAGTTTTCTGTTTTTGTGAATGGTGAACCAATTGGATTTTTCCCATCCGGGAGGGGTCTTAGATAGGGAGATCCTCTATTGCCATTTCTTTTTGTTTTGGCTATTGGAAGGTCTTGATAGTATGATGAGGAGAGCAATTTTAAGCAACTTGATTAGAGACTTTTTGATAATGCTCAAACTATTTTATGAAACAAATCCAAAGAGTAAGCAGTCGTAGTCAATAAAAATACCCAACGAAGAGTCGGGGTCGAATCCCACAGAGTGATATAGCGCAGAGAATTCTATCAAGAAATTTGGAATGTAAATTAATTCATTTGTAGCAGTAAGAACATTTGGGTGGTTGATTCCACCAAATTTAAGAAAAATGTTTTGTTATCAATAGTCACAATTAAACTAAGATTTCAGTAATTCAAATGAGTAACAAGTAATCTAGGGGTGCGGGGATTTGAAATCGATATCACATAGGGGTAATTCTGTTGCTCTATAGTGCTAAACATTCATGGATAGGCTGGGTCATCTTCAATGATACTAATCTTCTTTCGATCTCATAACATCAGTTCATAGAATCTCCTTTCGGTCTCATCTATGTGCATAACTAAACAAACCAATACCTTACACTATTCTCTCTTTCGATGCAGAAATAGGGCAAATAGATCCGACCGATAATCACTATTTTAAAGCAAATTACAGACATCAAACCTAAATTGCAAGTATCAAACTAATTACCCACTTCAATCAATCTCTTTGGAGCATCAATTAGAGATTGGAAGTAGGAATCAACATTGCAACCTTAACCCATAAATTAACCCCATGCTAATTAGCTCAAATCCATAGATGAACAACAACAAAACAGAGCATAACACAATACCACTACATTAAAACAACACCCAACCCCATAATTGCACCCCTAGACTTTGGGGTTTTAGCCACCCATCACAAAGTGTAAAGAAATTATACCTTGCATGAAAGCAGCCATATGTAACATGAAATTACGCAAGTACAAGCAATACCCACTTTGAATTCAACTTCAAATTGTCTATTTCAAGAGCAAAAGTTGAAAACTCCAAAACTAAATGTGTTCGCCACAAAGCAAAGTGTCTCTCTCTAAAATATTCAGAACACTCTTATAATTTTCGCATAGACTCTGCATCAAATATGCTTCAATCCCAAACTAGTTTCAGTCAGGATATGAATCCTCTATATAATTTGCTCTATTAGACTCAGTTTCATTTCAATTCTGGAATGATAATTAAGAAAATGATCACTTGTGCTCCTTTATCTGTCCATTCCCACCCAGCAGCCCTTTATGGAGTTAGCAGATTAAGGGTGAAATAAGTAGCCAAAATTTAATGCTGAAGAATTTTGGGTCATCATCCATTATTTTAATGTCCGACCGGGGTGCCTAAATGTGATGATAAAGGTTTCCTAGGATTGTTGTTTCTTGACTGATAAAGAATTTCTCCTATAAATCCTGAGAACTCTGTACTTTGCTATATTTGTTTTCTTATTTGCATTTGAGCGTTTTTACCTCCATTGAAAGCCTATTTCATCGCCTTTGGTCCTCCACCAATTAAGACACACCCAAGAAGAAATCTAGTTTTTCTTAAAAGCATGACAATGGTGGGTAAACAGTGCTAGAAGAGATCTAACTTTGCTGAGACTTGGAGCAAGCAAAATATTTTCTAGCTTGATGAAGAGTGCTTGCCATGAAAAATTGAAAAAATACACATGCTAATGGTGTCATATTTGCTGACCTTCTAGAAAGATAAACAAGGTATGCTCCACCAATTAAAGAAAGACACACCCAAGAAGAAATCTAGTTTTTCTTAAAAGCTCGACAAAAGTGGCTAAACAGTGCTAAGAGATATCTAACTTGCTTAGACTTGGAGCAACTATAATATTTTCTAGCTTGATAAAGAGTGTTTGGCATGAAAAATTTAAAAAATACACATTCTAGTGGTATTATTTTTGCTGACATTCTAGAAAGATAAATGAAGCTCGTCCTCCTTTTTCTCTAATCTTTTGCTGGGGAAAAAGTATTTTGGTATTTTGTTATATTCTATCATCACTCCTTCACTGCTTTTCAAGGTTTTGAGGATTGGGCTTTTTATCAAAATGGTTACTGAATAATTAATTTGTAGGACTGCTTCTTCATAGGAAAGCGAGCATTTGCAGACAATCAACTATATATTTTTGCTGTTCTATTTGATTCACCTTTTACTATTTGAAGGTTTATGTTCCAGAAAAACAAACTTAACTGAGAGAGCCAGAGAGTTGAGCGAGAAAAGTGGTCATGGTGATGTAGTAAAGAAGGTGTGGGTGGGGCAAAGAGTGGGAAGAAGGGCGGCGCATCCGGGGGGAGGGTGTGTGTGTAAAACAAAGACGGGAGGCAATGCAGATGGAGGGAGAGAGAATGGGGGTTCGTGAGGATTGTACTGAAGTGAAAGGAGGGGTCTTGTTTGTGAAATCATGTTATTCTTTACAAAGAGTGACTCGTGTTTGCTTGATGTCGCCCAATCTACTACTCTGTGCTAGTATACCTGATGTTTCTTTCCGTTTGGCCTGTCCAAAAATATGATCCTTTGTTAAATGAGAAGTCTCTGTTCCCATCATTCAAACTAATAAAAACTTATATTACTTCCAACTTTTTGACATCTTACCAACCAACTGTTCCACTTTTCACATTCCTAACAATTGTCTAGAACACTGTCCTAGAAAACTCAATTTAGTAATCTATTCAAATGGTGCAGGTTCTAGAATCTAGAGTATAAATTCAGCATGATAACATAATCAAGGTTACAGATGCTTGTGATTACATCTTTATACCAACATGTTATGGTTTTGGTCTCTATATTTTTGCAGTGTAGTAAAATTTATTTATTCGAAAGAGCTTTTATAATTTCCTCATTACTCATTTTCTCCCTTCTCAGGACAATCTTGAAGCACAAGTAGTAACCTCAAATGATGACATTTTGGGAGATGCAATCCCACAAGATCAGCAAAATTATTTACGACAGTTCTGTTATCAAGCACTGAAAATGACCCCAGGGGTAGGAATTTTGCAGTTGGTTCTTTGGTGTCTTTATAATTGTTGCATGGGAATTTATATATGGAGATTTCTTGTATTGTTTATGTGCGTTACTTTTTATTTTCTGATCTTGCTGTGGACTGGCTTTCTATTGTGCCGATGTGGATTATGTAGACTACTTACTGCAAAATATATATGTGTCTGCTGTTTCAATTCTAGCTCATAAATCCTTTTGGTGTATTTGCCTTTCAGGGTAGAGGCCCACAATTTCCAGGTTCACATCCAGTCTCTCTTGACAGGTTTGGTTCCAGTCCTTATTTGGAGAACTTTAACTTCATTGTATTTTTTCGGTCTAGTCAGGCGTAACCTTAGGTTTAGGATATCACGCTTAACCATGCATACAAGAGGCCTCTTTTCACCCACATCTGGAAAGAACAAGGAAATTATCACAGTCGGTCTCCACCTAAATCAGAATAAAAACTGCATAAAGTTAATTTATCAAAAGGGGAAAAGGTTCCGCATAAGCTGATACATGACATTTATCTGCATTTCCTTGATATGTGGAGATGACAGTAGAAACTGTTGCTGTGTGACAGTAGAACTGGGATACTGTGTAGCTATGTGAGACTTGTAAATATGGCTCTTGCATAGCCTTCGTGCTGAAATTTATGTACTGCTACCATTTTCAAAAAGGTGGTGCTGTGTGATGTAATGTGTTAATTGTCTTTAACACACTGATAATGCTGTTATGTTTCGGAGTTCTTTCATCATGTGGATGTGATGCAGTAGCGATACATTTCTGGCCAGTATGTGATTTCAAACTTTACATGTGTTTGAACAGATATTTGGTTTAGGTGTTTCTAATTAGTTGAGGACTTCCAGTTGGCTTATCAAGCTGAGAACTGCATATCTGAGTGTGAATTCCGATATTTGTTTTGTGTGATATTGCTGTTAAATATAAGCGTGAAGACATCAAAGCCTGAAGTATCTATGTTGCTGAAGAATGAGTTATCCTCGACACCACTGAGTTGGATTAATTAAAAGCAGGAAACATGTTGATCTGGAAATAAATTTTATCTTGGTTGACTTGTTTAAATTCTGTTACTTATTCATCTAAAATGCTAATTGACATATCAAATACAACAAACAACATAATAATCCACCACCATGATTCAATTAGTTAACAGTAATATGCTTAATGGTTGATTTGAAGCTTGTTAGTGAATATGGGTCCAGTGATCTTTTTTCTTTGAGATGGGTGAAGTTTGTTTTACTGCAAAGTTTGTTACAGTGGCATGTAACATGTAAAATCACTTGTGAAGTGATTATCCTGATTATTTCTTTATCCTCTTCAGGTGTCTAGTTCTTGCTTTCTTCAGTTTAAGCCTTAAGTTGTCTAATGTGATTAACAAATTACAGCATACTTGGTATAGAATAAAATTTGGTTGTTATTTTTGCTTTATTTGCATAAAGTGCTTATTTCGATACTCTTCTTTTCTTACTATGAGACAAATAGTTGAGTGCTGTTCAGTTTCAAAATAAATAAATAAATAAAAATCCAGTTTTGAAAAATAGTTGAGTGTTGTTTCAGCACTTATTAAGTGCCTAAGTAGGCTATTATAATTGGATTTTGGCTATCTGAGTGATTTTGGCTGGTTTATCTGAGTGGTTTTGGCTTATGATAGAAAATGGACTCTGCCATTTCCTAGGTTTTTTGCCGATCATGTATGTATTTCTGTTGTTCTAATTGCTGTTGGATTCATTATATTTTTCATAGAATTTTGGATGACAGGTTCAGTGCTAATTATACTTTTTCATAGAGAAATGTAGTCTTCTTCATGCTTGAGCTCTTACAATATCATTTGGTGCTGAGAATGAAATCCCTTATTTTGTTTTCTTCTCCTCCTAGGAACTGGTCAAGCGTTTCTTTTTCTACCTCTTGATTTCTTACTTATTCTGTTTATTCTGCTTCTTATAATCAGCCATTAGGAATCTTTGCCTAAACTTCATTAATGTGTTTGTCTCCCAGCCATGAATGTCCCTTGGCCATCATTTGTTACTGCAGAAGTCATGGACTTTCTCCCAAATATTTTTACCTGTATTTCTGCAAATGTTGCAACTAAGCTTTTCTTTGAAGTCTCTTCACAATAGCTTATATTCTCTTAACCAACATTTTATAGTTTTGTTTTAGTTAGATCTGATCCTGAAAATAAAGTAACTGCTTATCAGAAGAGGGGTTTTGGTGGTTCATGAACTTCCAAGTTTTTGGGATGTTCAAATGATCAGACTGAAATACTTCTTGATTCTTGTGACCTGCCAAATAGGCAGAAAGACCCATCTTTTTATTTTGGAATCGATTACCTTAGTTGGGTGGATGTATGTGGCCTCGACAGGGACCGGGATTTTATGCTTGCAGCGCATGAAATAGGTTTGTTTTGTTTGTTCTGCTAATATTGTTTTATTATGCATGATAGCTTGTCCATCAAGTGTTCTGAGTAGTTAATGTATTTTTTTAGATCCCTTGTACAAATTTTACTCATGGATAAGTCGTATCTTCATACCTGAACCTCATATGGACTCGGACATGGATATTAATATATTCTCTGAGAAAACAATTGTTTATTTATCAAACTGGCTAGCTGCCTTACAAACCATGGTAGCATCCCACACAAAGCAAGGAAGGTGAAAATCCATAAATTAAGATTCATCCAAGGTAATCGTTGTCATGATGTGCAGGGAAAACTTGCAGTTATTAAGGCAGCGTTACTACTATGCTACATGGAAGGCTGATGGGACACGATATATGATGCTGATCACGATGGATGGCTGTTTCTTAATTGACAGGCATTTCAACTTCCGGAGGGTTCAGATGAGATTTCCTTGCAGACACACTAATGAAGTATGCTAATGTCCAGTTAGCTATTAGGATGTTCTGATCTTTTTTTTCCCTTTTATATCTCACTGTTGGAAATTAGCTGTATATATGATTTATTATATGAAATTCTCATATTTTCTCCCAGGGTTTAGCTGAAAAGACCCACCACTTCACTTTACTTGATGGAGAGATGGTAATTGATACTTTGCCCGACACACAGAAGCAGGAAAGGAGATACCTAATTTATGATATGATGGCCCTGAACCATGTGTCTGTCATCGAGGTTGGATTCTTCGATATGAAACCACCTTCCTTTCCTTCTTGAAAAATTTATGTTAGCTATACGCTTAGGGGTCTTTTGGTTCTCTTCGAATATTATCTGTACATTGTTGTTGCTCATTCTCTGTTCTATAATTTTACAGCGACCCTTTTATGAACGGTGGAGAATGATCGACAAAGAAGTGATTGGTCCAAGGAATTATGAACGTCAACATATATACCAGAGTAGAAACCCTTACTATAGATATGAGTTGGAGCCTTTCAGGGTATGTTTTGTCAAAATTGGAATATATTGTAGTTATTTTCTAGTATTATTTGTTCTGCCTAAGTGGCTGCTGATTTCTCAATGTTTATCAGGTGAGGAGGAAGGATTTTTTTCTGCTCTCTACTGTCACAAAACTTCTCAAAGAATTTATCCCAAAGCTTTCACATGAAGCTGATGGTCTTATTTTTCAGGTGCTAAAGAGTACCTATACTGAATTGCTTCTTGTTCTAGTGTTGTATTGTATTTTCTCCTGAGGAGTCAATTTCTTACATCACTTAAGATGTTTCCAAGTTATATGACTTGTATGTTTTGGCTGCTATGTTGGAAAACTCTCTGTGGAAGTGGTTTCCAACCTTTATCTACGTTTGCCGTTATGTTGCAGATAGAATTAGTAGCACATCCTCTTGGATGTTATTGCAAATGACATGTTTATGGCTAACAGTGACGGAGATGCATAAATCATACAGATGAATTTAGGTTCTGGATACTGAGCCACCCTGTTTTCTTTCTGTGTTAGGGTTGGGATGATCCTTATGTTCCTCGCACACATGAGGGTCTCTTGAAGTGGAAATACCCTGAAATGAACTCGGTTGACTTTCTGTTTGAGGTTGTATTCTGCTCTCCTAGTGAATAGAGCTGTTGCTATTTCCTCCTTATCCTTTTGGTTTCTTATTGTTGTTATGCTCCTACACCTTACCTGTCAATATCATTTATTTCCATGCTTCAAGTATGTTGAGATAGCTAAGTTAATAAAACGAACAGCTTAAGGTTTTTGGCGAGATGATCACAAACATAATATTAAGGCAGGCAATGGTCCTTAGTTCTAGTCTCGCTGTCACCCATTATTAAAAAGAGTTTCCACATGCTTGGCCCATGAAAAAGAATCAGACCCGTACGTCAGGGGATGCGTTGAGATAATTTAAGTTATCAAAAGTGTGTTTTCTCTAATAGCTAAGGTTTTAGATTGATGCTTTCATCCTTCAACAAGGCAGACTATCCTTTGTGAAGTGGATCATGTTTCATGCTCTCCTATTGGACTTAAGTGTGATTATCTCTGATCATATGGCAGGTGGTCGATGATCGTGAATTGCTTTATCTACATGAACGAGGGAAGAAGAAACTAATGGAGGGAAGTAGAGTTGTTTTCCCAGGTCAGAAATCCACAGTTATATTAGTTATATACTTGTGGTGTCATGCAGGAATGTTTCCCTTAATTGGGGTTAAGTTGGGAGTATAAGAGACTAATATCATCTACATCCATACTCGTTATTTTTTGTAATTGTTTTTTAACTGTGAACTCGTTTGGTTTTTATTGCTGTCTTTTATACTTTACTGACCCGGGTGGATTTTATTTCTTATTAAAATTGTTTTGTGGGGGAATTGGATGCAGTGTTATTATTTGATGGAGTTATAACCTTCATTAGAGAATGATCTAAAAAGTTAAGGGGGCTAATTTACACTCCTCTTGCAACTGTCAAGATTCCTCTTTGGTGCTTGTGAGGTGCTAAGTAGTACTCCGTCCACTCCCTTTTACTTGGCCCACGTTGACTTAGCACCTTTTGGGTCTATTTTACTAAATTAACATTTTTAGTTATGCTTTGGAAATCTAAGTTTGACTACTAATACTTTATGTAGTTATTTAATGATAAGGGTAATATTGGAAGAAAATAATAAATCTCTTGATTTGCGATAAGTAAAAAGGAAAATCTATTTTTAGTACCAGGGACAAGTAAAAAAGGAACTGACAACTGAGGGAGTAGTAAGAATATATATACAAAATCTAGAGGTACTTCTTGCTGTGACTAAAAACTTAAGGCAGTGTTGCTATTTCACAACTGATCCTCCTTTCTAATCCTACTCTCTTGTAAGTTCAAGATGCATATTCTTCTTAGCCAAAAAAGAAAAAGTAGATACAGTTTCTTGCTTTTATCAGTTGCTAAGGTTAAAGAGGTCAAGACATATTAGTTTGGATTATTTGGATTGTCAGAATAAGATTTAAATGAATCAAGGGGCAGTAGAAGCTTTTTTTGCAATTTCAGGAACGTAACCATGGAACCACAGAAATTCCTCGTCACATGTGACTGTGAACAAGATGAATCCAAATTTAGGGTCTCTTTGCAAGTGTAAATTTCTGACTAACCAGACCATCCTAGTCAGACTAGGACATGCACCATGCACCTCTCAAGCTTTTGACTTGATTTCAATAATTTTGTTTCTTCTCTTGCTCTCTATAATGATCTTTCCAATGGTTGGTCCTTGTTGCTTTGTGTTGGTGAGTTACTGATTCCAGTGATGAGGTTAAGGGACATCCAGGCAAATGTCTAATCTGTTGTCCTATAGTGTGGCATATCTAAGCATTTCTTGTGGGGGGGGGGGGGGGGGGGGGGGGGGGGGGGGGGGGGGGGGGGGGG
>JAJONR010012134.1:0-18818 GCA_029582245.1 Solanum etuberosum | reverse complement strand
AAATATATATATATATATATATATATATATATATATATATATATATATATATATATGTTTAATTCAATTTGTTCAAACATGAACGCATTGCAATTTGAAGTGCAAAACATGATGTCCTTTACTAAAAACAATATACGAGGAAATTAATTAATTTAATATCAACTTTACAAATCACCAAATTCCAACCTAAAAACACTAGTAGACACTTTCAACCTCTTTTAGAGCAGTCTAAATATGGGCAATCCAATCCATATTCTCACCGCATATGGGAAAAACACACGGTTCGTGATTTAATCAATTTGTGGAGATAAGATGTCAACATCTAAGCATTATTGATAGGACAATGCAATAGGAGCAAATAAAATAAAATAGGAAGACAATTGTAGGTAGTCATCAAGTATATATAAAAGGAGACAGCTACTATGAGAAAATAATTAAGATGATATATATGAAATGTCCCTTTAAGAGCTCAAGGGTCGTTTAATTCGTGGAATATTTATGAAAAAATAGGCATATGTCTTAATTGATGTGACACAATTGAAATTTAAATATATAGATTTTAAATATATATATTTAAAAACTATGTAAAAAGTATTATCTTTCACAATAATTAACAACTTAAAAATATTTAAAAAGAATACAATGAAATTTCGATTAAAGAAAAATTTGATTGACTCTCAAAATTTTAATTGTGACACGTAAATTGAAATGGAGGGAGTAACATACAATTATACATGAATTATTCTATAAAGATTAATTCATCCATACTTAATCCATTATATAAAATAATACGTAGATTAATGTATAAGTTACTAAAAATTAATGGATTATTTGGTTTGTGAGATAAAAAAATAATAATTCAGAAATAAAATTTAAGATTATTTTATTTCATATTTGGTAAACTTTTGATTTCTAAAGTAACAATCTCGGGATTGTTAGACCACAATTGTGGTATTATTATGTTTATACAAGAATCAATGTTATATAATAAACTTGGGATAAAACATCAAAATGATAAATATGACTTTCTCTGATTCTCTTCTCCCAAAATCTTAAAAGGAAAAAAATCAAGGTTGAAATAGAAAATATTTTTTTATATCTCATCTTATTTCAGGTATAAAATCAAACATATATTTTATATTATACCATCCTTTATCCTATGTAAATCCACCGAACCAAACATTATGAAAAATAAAATTATATTTACTAAATAATCTCGTCATTATATAATTTCCATTTATAAACATGACATTATAATATTTGTGTAATCTGTTCACCAACCAAAATATTTTAAGTTATATTGAAAACGAAAATGCAAACCAAACGAAGGATAAAAACTATCGAATTATATATAGGATTATTTTCTAATACTTCCGACCAAGTGACTGTTAATAAACTATTAAAAAGTGGAAAATTTATTAGGTTTCTAATTTATATTTGCCTTCAATCTTCATTGATTGAGAACATGGAGAAGTTTTATTGATAGGTGATGGTGGGACTCTAACTAGTGAACTCCACAAGCTATAGCTTTAATACAATAATATTAAGTAATTATGCAAATCATAATTATCTAAAAGTTTAAAATCATATAACCACCTCTACATAACATCTTATTGAGGAAATATTTCTTTATGTAGTATATGAATTCTTCCTCCAACAAGTTATTTAGAAATTAAAGTTGTCTCATAAACTATTTCTAATTATTGGATAAGCGATAAACTAATAGTTTGTTTGGTAACCAATCAACTATAAAGATAAATTGATAATGAGTTAATTTTTTTGAAACACATGACTTTTTGGAAAGTAACTTAACAACTAACTAATCATAAAACCAACCAAGTAAAATGAATTTGAAGAAAGAGAGTCCAAAATATAATGTTTTTTTGATTTCTTTTATTTGAAAAAGATTAAAAGAGAATAAATTAATACTCTTTCCATCCGGTTAAAAAAAATGACCCACTTTCTTTTTTAATCCGTTTACAAAAAGTTTTTTTTTTTTTTTGCAATACTTTAATTTCAATTTTCCATGTGACATAATTTTAATTTTAGGACTACAAAATTAAAAAAAAAAAACTCTTTATTTTCTTAAATTTCATACCAAATCAAATTAGATAACTTTTTTTTAACATAGAGAAAACATATAACAAATGTCCGACTTTTCATAACGAATAATTTGTTCTTGATAAATTTTGGGAGACATACTGACCTACCATAGAGTCTGCCCTGATATTTTTTACACACTCATATTTGGAGGATAAGGTGTGATAAAAATAGAAGCGTGGAGTAGTTTTGTTGTGTATATAATATGTTTTTTAATCAGACATCTCGAGTTTAAATCTTCTGAATATAGAATTGCTTTTATCAAAAAACATTTTATCTATCAATGTGAGACTTCTCACGCAAATTTAAATTTAATCGGACTATTTTTTTTTAACAAATGATAGAGTTATTGCTTAAATAAGGGGTTACCAAATTAAGGAGAGAAGGAATTGTTTGCTTCATGGCAAATGTTTAATGATGGATGGACCTTAGTTGATTACTCCTTTTCATCTCTCTCTCTCTCTCTCTCTATGAGAGTTGGCATTGCAACAAGCAACATGGGGGATTGTTCTGACAAAAGTCCTTTTCATTTTTCCAGTTGTTAAGAGTGAAAACCAAGTTTGGGATCTATAGATGTAGGCCACCCTCTATCCCCCCTCGCCACAGTCCACATGGTTATGTCAAACGCCGTCACTCAAAAATCACATCACGATTCCCCTAATATAAAATGACAATTCTCAAAGCCATTATACATATCTTATTTTATATCGAAAGAGTGATTTAGATAAATCTATAACAGGAGTAAAAAACTAAAACAAAATGTTAATGAAAGCATAACGACGCAAACTAAAGTATTATAATATGAAAAAACAACCCTTAAACCAAATATAAAATAATAATAATCTCAAAATTATTATTTTTTATCTATATATGGTACAACTCTACAAGGTAGTAGTATTTGTTTCGATCCCTAAATATCTGCAGACTATGGAAAAATAGATTTTTATTTAAAAGTATATGACGTGTCTCCTAATCACGTGCCATCTTTCACATTATAAATTACTGCCTACATACAACACCTATACAAGTGACATGAATATGATATCCCATCTTCTTTATTTTTAAACAAATACTCTTGACACGAAATTAAGGAATTTGTTTTTTCAATCATGTGATTTTAAATTAAAATTATGTTAGATATATCAAAATATGCTAAATTGAAATATTGCCCAAAAAAGAAGATTATTCTTATTTAAAACAGACTAAAGAGGAAAATTAATTATTTATAAAATAAAATAAAATATGATATAATATCCCCTAAAACAAAAAAAATTCTGACATCGTTATAGTTAACGGCGAAAAAGCTCCGTTTACTCGACTCTCCAATATATATACTCTCCCTCTTCTGTGTGGCATTTCCCCAAAATCAAATTCTCTCTTCACCAGTTAAACCCTATACCCTCTCTCCTACAAAAAGTCACTCTAAAGTTCATCAGCAAAAATGCGTGAGATTTTGCACATTCAAGGAGGTCAATGTGGAAACCAAATCGGAGCTAAGTTCTGGGAAGTTATCTGTGCCGAGCACGGCATTGATTCCACCGGAAGGTATCAAGGAGACAGCGATCTTCAATTGGAGCGACTGAACGTGTACTACAATGAAGCAAGCTGTGGAAGGTTTGTTCCACGCGCCGTCCTCATGGATTTGGAGCCGGGAACTATGGATAGTGTCAGATCTGGACCTTATGGTCAGATTTTCAGGCCTGATAACTTCGTTTTTGGCCAGTCAGGTGCTGGTAACAACTGGGCGAAGGGACATTATACTGAGGGAGCGGAGCTTATCGACTCGGTGCTTGATGTTGTGAGGAAGGAGGCTGAGAATTGTGACTGTTTACAAGGTACTTGACAAATCTAGTAGAGTCAATTCCCTTGATCTAACAATTTCACTGTTTAGTTTTTTTTTCTTCCTTCTGGTTATAGAAGTTATACATGTTTCGGTCGTTATGTTTTATGTGTCCTCTTTGATTTCTTGAATTTCTGGTAGGATTAGTGTTTATTAAAGTCATGGCGTTTGAAATCGATTTTACGAAATCAATCCGCTGCTTATAGTGAACAATTGAGTGAAATGTCACAGAACACTTTCATTCTGGTGGTGTTTTGTTATTATGTATATTTATCTCTAGTAATTTGAAATAGATTGTTTATTGTGCTTCAGGAGTGCATTTTCTTGGAGTTTAGAGATACAGTATCTCTTTGAATGAGCGCTTTGATGTGAACTTAGGTTTCTTTGTTTGCGTGTATGAAGGACAATGAGTTTTAGTTCAATTTTTTACTAAAACAACTTTCATTCAGCAAAGAAAAATTGTGTCTATTTGGCAAATATGCTAGTTTATTGAAAATAATTGAGTTATATGGTACTTAACAATGTATTCAGGTTGAATATTGTTTCTCCTAATGGCTATATGATCATGGTTGCTGCAATTGATTGAAACCTCTTTGCTTGGTTGATCTCTTATTTTTGGTCCATAACAAAGTACATGAATGCAATTTGAAGTTTAGCAACTCAGACCCTGCTTGAATGAGAGTCCATGATCTAAATTTGATTTGTTCTGTTACCCTCTAAATAAGTAAAAGATTGGGCTGGCTACCTTTTTCTTACATCTTGTGAAAGCATTTTGAGCTCAATGTAAAATACCTTTTCAACTTGTTAGTAATCTGGTATGTTAAGCAAATGAATATGAATTTTGTTTTGGTTTCAGGTTTCCAGGTTGCTCACTCTCTAGGAGGTGGAACTGGATCAGGAATGGGAACACTCCTTATATCTAAGATCAGGGAGGAGTACCCAGATAGAATGATGCTTACTTTCTCTGTGTTCCCTTCCCCCAAAGTTTCAGACACAGTTGTTGAGCCCTATAATGCTACTCTTTCTGTTCACCAGCTTGTTGAGAATGCAGATGAGTGTATGGTGTTGGATAATGAAGCTCTTTATGACATTTGCTTCCGAACTCTCAAACTTACTACTCCGAGCTGTAAGTTGCACCTCTTCTCAGTTAGCTGTTTTTTTCTTACTAAATGCAACCTGATAGTTGTGTATTATATTTTCATGTTGTGTTAGTTTTATCATCTATTCTTGACTTAGAATAATTAAATTGCAATAAGCTGAGGGAGGATGAGTGACATTCTTTTATTTACGTGTTGGAATTGTTATATGTATCATTGTTCAGTTGATTCAACTACTTATTTTAGAATATTTGCAATTCTTTACAGTCAATACTATGTCCAAAAACTTTTTGATTGTGTATGATTCTGTTTTATGATCACTATGTATTAGTGCTTGTCCTTTTTTGCCCTTTAGTTAGTTTGGAAATCACACTCAGTCCTTCTAAATTGGGGCATGAAAATGAGTTCTACTACATGTATTATTATCATTAATATACTTGCTATGATGAATTTTGTTGATTTATTTACTGATAATTGATGTTTGCCTCAGTTGGGGACCTAAACCATTTGATTTCTGCCACCATGAGTGGTGTAACTTGCTGTCTCCGTTTCCCTGGTCAACTCAACTCTGATCTCCGCAAGCTTGCTGTTAACCTCATCCCATTCCCTCGGTTGCATTTCTTCATGGTTGGATTTGCTCCGCTCACTTCTCGTGGGTCGCAGCAATATCGAGCATTGACTGTTCCTGAGCTAACACAGCAGATGTGGGATGCAAAGAATATGATGTGTGCTGCTGATCCTCGTCATGGTCGATATTTGACTGCTTCAGCTATGTTCCGTGGAAAGATGAGCACCAAGGAAGTCGATGAACAGATGATTAATGTGCAGAACAAGAACTCTTCCTATTTTGTTGAGTGGATCCCTAACAATGTAAAGTCAACAGTCTGTGACATCCCTCCTACTGGTCTGAAGATGGCCTCAACTTTCATTGGTAACTCCACCTCGATTCAGGAGATGTTCCGTAGGGTCAGTGAGCAGTTTACAGCTATGTTCCGAAGAAAGGCTTTCTTGCATTGGTACACTGGGGAAGGTATGGATGAGATGGAGTTTACTGAGGCTGAAAGCAACATGAACGATTTAGTTTCTGAGTACCAGCAATATCAAGATGCAACAGCTGAAGAGGAAGGTTATGACTATGAAGATGAGGAGGATGAACCAGTAGAATCTTAATGAGTTCAGGCTGTGGAGAATTTTGAGTGCAGTTATATAGTAGTGATGTTAAGCTTTCTATTTTTGTTTTGTGGTTTGGAACTTTGTGCTGTTTGGCCACCTTGGTGGCACAATTATTGACTCCTTTGCATTATAGTTGGTAATGCTTCATATACCTGCAATATTGAAATCTAATGGATGCTTTCTTTTGGTGCCTATTCTAGTTCTAGATAAAATACTTCAGAATGGGTAAATGGTATTATTTCTTTAGCAACATACCATTTTTACTTTGATTATAACTGTAGTGTTTATCATCTTTGTGGTCAAATTGGAAATTGCAACAAGCTCAGGTAAAAGCTATAGAGAGCTCAACTTGCAAGATATTTTGTAAAGTTTATTACTACCGCCTGCTATAGACAGCTTTCTTACAGATTAAATTGTACAAGTCTTGACAAAAATTCATTGTAAAAATAACAGTGTTTAATGTTCACTTCTACAAGGAAAAGGAACTTTTAGTGTGCCTACAAAAAATAATATTGCCAGCAAAAATCATATGTTAATAATTATTATTTGAGAGATGATAGTATTATTTTCAAGCTCCGAACTTAGGCACTTTAGCAGTTGAGATCTGTGCAAGGAAGTGCTCTGCAACAAGTCGTCGTTGAATTTTTCCAGTTGCAGTTTTTGGAAGAGAATCAGTCATGAACACCTTTTTGGGGACCTTAAAGGCTGCTAGATTTTTCTTGCAGAATCCCAACACATCTCCTTCGTCTATCTTTGACCCTTCGCGTGGAATGACAGCACAGTTTATCTGTGAAACATGAAGGATATCTGAATTAGATTATATATTATACATGACAGAAAATGAAGTTTTCTTCAATAGGTGATATATTTCCCCCTGAAATTGTGGTCATTTTGTTACCTCTTCACCGTACTTGTCATCAGGAACTCCAAAAGCAACAGCCTGAGCAATCTCTGGATGAGAAACAAGGACTGCATCCACTTCAATTGGAGATATCTTTTCCCCTGAAAATTGTAAGATGGAAACAGTTCATGAGGTGGTCGAAAGAGTTTAAGCAAGCGTTCAGACATGTAATATGAAGTCACGATTCATCTTCAAATCAATTTCATGGAACTATGGCAATACAGTTGTTACTTTTCAACATTTTCCTAATTTCATTTTTTGTTTTATTCTGCTGAGAGACCTTAGGGTCTACATAATTTTCAAGACAGGCTGGCGGAAGCTATGTTTAGATTTTGGAAAAAGACATTATGAAATAGTTGAAAGAGTAGATGTCAATATCACAAACCAGAAATTGGGCAAATAACGAAAATTACGATGGAGAAAGGCTCTAAGTAAGCTGTTACATCCTACCTAATAATAAAAGGGCGATGCAAGCCAAGTTTGATGGCAACTAGGACCACACATTTGCCTAAAAACAGTCGATACCAAAAAAATACTTAATAAAATACTACTAATAGATAGACGGTCCATTCTAATGTCCTACTAGAATATTCTCCAGAATTTAAAAAAAGTTTTAAAAGAGCAGTCAATAATGCATTTAATTTCTTATGTAAAATTGGGACATTGACCTTTAAATATTTTCGAACAAAATTTACTATGGTAACAAAACTTTTACGATCAAATCGATCAATCAATTAACTATGTCTTAATGCCTATATTTGTCCACCTTACATCTATGAATCTTTGGTATTTATTCCTTTCTATTTGAGTTTATTTCATTCCAATACATCTTTATGAATAAAACTTTTAAAATATATTTGGAAAGACCTTAGCCATAAAACCACTGTTTAACTCCCTTCGTTTTAATTTGTTTGTTTTATCTTGACTTGACATGAAGTTTAAGAAAGTAATTTTGCTTAATCTTGTGATCCTAAATTAAAGATACATCAAATGTATTAAAATACCATTTAATTTTGTGGTCTTAAAGATGTCATGTAAAAAATTAGAACTAAAGAGTTGCTAAAAAAAGAAAGAGACATTCTTTTTTAAACGGATTAAAAAAGAAAAATAGGACAAACAAATTAAAATGGAGAAACTAGTTTTCTTAAAGTACAAAGAGTCCGAACTTAACATCCAAGGAGTAATACATAAACGTGTCATCTAACTTGAGTGTGCACATAGGATGCTCAAAGTTGGCCTTAGACACTTACCATATAACTTGCTCTTATATAAAGTTGAACAAGTGGACACATGTGTCCTATGTGACATAATACAGATATGACCTAAGTTGCTCGGACTCTTCACTTTTGGTGCCGCACCCGTGTCGACACGACGTGGGTGTGGGATCCATACCTGATTTGGTCAATTGGTTTTGGATACTTTGACCAAATTTGAGGGAGAAATTTTGGACAGATTTAACGATTTAAGTAATCAAAACTTTCCTTTTAAATATAAATTGAAATTGATGAAAATGGAAAACCTTGTGTATATAAATTTCTATTGCCACTCCCTTTCCTTTTATCTCCTTCCAAGATTCTCCTCTTGATCATTATTTTCTCCTCGAGTTCTCTACATAATATCTCATAATTTATGTTTTATAACTCTATTTTTAGCCAAATCCCCGCACCCGTATCCAGACATGGATTCGTATCCCCGAATCTTAAAATTTAGGTCATAGAGGATCCGACCTCTAGATCTGCACCCACACTCGAGTTCGAGCAACTTAGGGTAGGACGGCGGACGCCACATAGGATGCGAATTGCCACATTGGATGCAACATTAGGCATGTATGTCTATTTGTTCAACTTTATACAAGTTTAAGCATATACTCGGGCGTCGTTTGGTGTGAGGGATAAACATAATTTAGTGATGGGATAAATTTTTTGTGTCTTGTTTGGTTGCCATGTTTGGGATAACTTATCCCACCATTTATACCATAGTGATGAGATAAGTTATCCTATATACATGGTGGGATAAGTTATCCCAAGATAGCTAATCCTGGAATAACTTGTTCTCAACCAAAGGACCCCAAAGTTGAAGGGTATAGGTATCATTTAAAACCAAGTTAAAGTTTTGTGGCTTATGTATCTAGGAAAGCACGTTCACACTTCACGCCAATACTACCATCATGCATTCAAAAGAAGCACTTTGATAGACAATCAAAATCACATTGAATATTAACAAGAACTTTATAAAGTTGAAATCAACATACCTCCACGGTTGATCAACTCCTTGATCCTTCCAACCAAATGCAAATATCCATCAGAGTCCAAATATCCCACATCTCCAGTATGAAACCAACCAAACTGAAAAGCAGATTTATTAGCCTCAGGATTGTTCTTATACCCTTTTGTAACATTTGGACCCCTAATGCAGATTTCCCCCTTTTCATCAGCCCCTTGTACCACACCATTCTCATTCAATATCCCCAATTCTTGGCCCACTGGCTTCCCAACTGACCCTGGCAAATGTGGGCCATTTTCTGGTAATGGATTTGAACACATCAAATGTGTTGCCTCTGTCATTGCATATGCCTCTAAAACAGACGCACCAAATGCTTCCTCTAACCGTGCCAATACGGATGGTGCAAGAGCAGCACTGCAACTCCTAATGAACCGGAGTCTCAGGTAAGAAGACTCCGGATTGCTGAAATGACGGTCCAATAGGATCTGGTGAATGGTAGGCACCGCGGTGTACCATGTGGCGTTGCACTTGATCATGTCAGACCAGAAAGATGAAGCAGAGAATCTACCGGAAGCAGGGAGCGTTACGGATCCTCCAGCACCAAGCGAGCTCAGTAATCCTGCAATTAGACGGTCAAATTAATAAAATGTTCAAAATTTGCTCAAGTCAAAATGAGTTGAATTACGAGTACTAATTGATTGATTTGGTCATATTTACCTGCAATCAATCCATGAACATGAAACAGTGGCAACACGATCACTGTAGAGTCCGATTCAGTGAGTTTATAAACCGATTTAATATTGTTCACTGATGATACTAAATTGTGCTGTGTTAGGGGAACGCCTTTTGGTCTGCTGGTAGTGCCTGATGTATGTAGAAAAAGTGCAACATCGGATGGATCATTCACAATTTCAGAAACCAAATCACAATCTGATAGCGGACAACTCGGGTTGAGAGACACATCGGAATCCGAATTGGGCAGAGTCACAGTAATCTGAGGAATATTGAGCTTTGCAGCCGCTGCTTCAGCTGCCTCATTTCCTTCTTTTGCAATTAACAACAGTTTAGACTCGGAATCTGATAAATAAAACTCAAACTCTTCTGGCATATACGCTGAATTCAGTGGCGCTGCTGTGGCTCGAACTCGAATCACAGCTAGAAACATAATCACAAACTGAAATAAAACAACACATATTCGTTACTAGTAATACAATTAGGCATACAAGAGCGCATCATTTAATTTATATATACTGACAGTGCAAATATACCTCAATAGTATTGGGAAATGTGAGAGCGACCACATCACCGGGCTGAATACCAGCAGCAACGAGTTGAGACGCGGCTTGTTCAATAAGTTGTTGCAGCCTTTCATGCGTGACGATGAATTTTCCCGAAACAGATATTGCGTTGCGGGTAGGAAATTTTTCAGCAACATGTTTCAATAACCTTGTGAGCGTCAAATTGCTTGCCATTTTTTCCAACAAATAAAACAATAGAAGAAGATTAATTAGTTGTAAGAGAAAAAATTGAGATGAAAATAGAGTTGTGATTGGCAAGGCATATATAAAGACTATAGAGTAAAATGTGGCGGCCAATATAAATGCAAAGAAATAGGAAGGAAGTAAGGATCTAATATCAAGCAAAGACGAGGAAAGGTAGGTATGGTATATTACAAGTGGCGAATTCTTGGAGAGGGCATATTTCCTCAATTCGCTCGCGTCCGTTAGACGCTGAATCCATAATACTAGAAGAAAGATTGTGAGAAGGAGTCTAGGGGGAAATTACGAGTTTAGCTGAATTTAATAACTTTAATTTAAAAATTATATTTTTATTAAAAAATATATTAAATATGTATAAAAATTAAAATCAGAATTCAACTCCTAATATGAAATATTCCCCTTAATTACTTGTCCACTTTTGAATTTGATGCACTCAACGAGTCTAGGGGAAAATTAGACAAGTAATTAGGGACAGAGGGAGTAAGAGATAAGTATTCAAAACACTCAACGAATTTGATGCAAATTATTAGTCTAGTCCCCAAACTATTGATAACCTTAAAAACATCTCTTTACTTGATTAACTAAACTTAGATACACCCCTCATCACCTTCGATGTGTCACATAATATAGTAAGTTGTCTCAAATTCTTGTAGGAATATGGAGCTTTTAATAAAAATCTGAGAGAAGTGTTGGAATCACCCTTAAATTTGACAAAAAAATTAGAATGTATTTCCCTCATGTTATAAAATTAAAATTGTATTTAAATTTAGTTAGTCAACTAAATGAATATTTTAAATATGTTCAATCATTCATGGATGAAGAATATGAAAGGGAAAGGGATTAGAAAAGTTTGATCCGTCAAAAGGCTTCTTGAAAAGACCAACTTTGAATTGGCTTCATTAGTGTTGCAAGTTGAAACTTGTTTTGTCTTGTCTTGGAGTAAGAGGAAGGACGAGGATTCCACCAAACAGCCTCCCACCCACGGAGCTATCCCAACTTTATTTTTCCATCTCGAGCTTAAGTATCACATTTAAAAAAAAAATTAAGTTGTCTACGATCTGTCTTTAATTATTTATCCATTTTTAAATTGACATATTTATTAAGAAAATAATGATTGATATAGTGATACCTATTAATTATGAAGTGAATGAATTAAAAATTTATAATTTTCAAGAAGTTTGATCTTTTCCAAAATTAATTAATTAAGGGTATAATAGGTTTAATTTTTTTTGTCCTTTTTCAATTTATCAAAATAGACAAGTAAAAAAGAAAAATTGAACGAGTAATTAGGGATATAAAGAGTAATTCATTTAAACTCTTTTATTCCATCGCAACAATAGAAGTTAAATTTTAATTTGAATGAGAATTGAGTGGTGAAATTATATCCACCATGAATAAACAATGAAGCTTTTGGATTTTAATTTTTTAGTGATCGGACAGATAGATTAAAAGAGTTTAAATGAATTAATAGATTTAATTGAAAAATGTGATAATGAGTTAGATGGAGAAGACTGAGACAAAAATATTCTAAATTCAGATGAAAAGGATAAATATGTTGAAAAAGTATAATGAGTGACAAATATAATTTATTTGTGAGACTCGAGAGATAGTAAATAAAGTTCATCTTTTATCATGATATCTATATTAATTGATGTATACTCTTTAATAAATTTTTGAGACATACTCCCTCCATCCATATTTGCTTGTCAAAGATTTTCTAATTTGATTTTCACTTTTAATTGTCATTTTTGACAAACCAAGAAAGGAAAATTATCTTTTTCCTATTATACCCTTAATTTATTAACTCTGATTTAATGTCTTTGAAAATGTAGTGAGTAAATCTATTTGAGACCCAATCAATTAACTGGAGTAAAATGGAAAACTTACTATATCAATTATTATTTTTTTAATAGATGTTCCAAGTCAAAATTTAACAAGTAAAAAGAGACTAAGGAAATACTATTTGGAAGGAGTAATTAACGCAAAAAGCATAAAGCAAAATAGGAAAAAATTATTGTCTTTTTCTTGATATGCTAATGTGGACAAATACAAATTAAAAAAAATATTTTTAATAAAATGGATATGTAAAAAATGACCAAAAGGAGTATTTCATGTATTTCACTCTAGCTAAGACATTCTCTTTTATCTTTTATGCTAGATACAAGAGCCTGTGTTAGCACATACTCTATATGCTATTATTCTTTTTATCTCAATATACTGATACAAATGAAATTTGAAGAGTCTTTTGAATCTTATATGATTTTAAAATATTTTAAGTTGCTAATCATTGTGATTCATAGTACTTTTTACGTAATTTCTAAATAATACATATTACATCTTTTGTCTCAATTTATACGACACACATATAATTTCAAGAGTAAACAAAAAAATTTCAAATGTTTAAAAAAAATTAATAATATTTCAAGTTGTTAACTATTGGAATTTATAGTACTTTTTACATCATTTTCAAATAATACATGTTATTTCATCTGTCCAATTTATGTGGCACTGATAGAATTTGAAGAGTCAACTGATTTTTTATATGTCTTCTAAATATTTTAAGTTGTTAATTATTGCAATTTATAGTAATTTTAGCGTAATTTTCAAATACATAAAAAACTAAAAAAAATAAGATAAATAAATTAAAACGAAGAAATACCCTACTTTATCTACATTAATATGTACACGTGCAAAGAGGAATTGACACGAATAGACAACTGCTACATATAATTGGCAACATATAGCCCAACATAAATTAGCAATTAATAGACAAATAAAATACTGGCACATATTAGCCCACCAGTAATATATTAGTATTTCAAAAAAATTAAAATAATAAAAGATATTTTGTCACGATCCAAAAGTCGAGGTCATGATGACACATACCTTGAGAACCCCAAAATGGTGAAAGGAAATTAAAGACTGTAAATAATAGATGGAAACCAATGACGATTCGGAAAGCAGGGTCTCACCACAACTCTGAAAAAAAGAAATCACTAGATCCGATTAGCCGCTACGAAGATCACCTTAACTAGGATCTGCATAAAAAAGATAGTAGAAGTAGGGGTGAGTATAATCCACATGTACTCAGTAGGTTAGAGCGACTGCGTATAAGCAACTAATTAGACTTAAAAAATAAATTATGAAATGCTTCCACCTACACGTAGAAAAGTCCCATTCTGGCATCGATACTGCCGCCAATTTATATATAATGATGACGCGAATAAAGTAGAAACAAAAGGATACATATAATACTCAAATCAACATTTAAGCAAGTTACACTACACAACGAGCTGGCCAATGCGATGCAATGAGATGATGTGGTGGACCCAAGGTCATCGCACAACCTGTCGCATACACCTTGTCGAGCTTAAGCTTCCAGACAAGGACCCATGGAGAACATGCAATCTATATACCAATCTCATGATCTCAACATCTCATCAACTTGCCACCTAGCTCGTGGTCAATGATATAAGTAAGGAACCTCATTTTTTTTTCTTAAAAACAATATTTCTCCATTTTCTCATATTTCCATGATCAATGATATGCTGAATGAGGATGAATGCATCTGTAACACCTCGAAAATGGGAAAGTTGAGTTGGAAAGAAGAGTTGCAGAAATTTTGTTGATGATGTGATCTACTCATATCTACAGACCATAAGAAGTCATATCTTCTCCTGCATAGAACTCAATAAATGAGAGGTGAACTGTACACCTCTATCAGACACAATAGAAATGGGTACTCCATGCAATCGAACAATCTCATGAATGTAGATCCTAGACAAATGCTCCACATTATAGTTAGTCTTCACCGGGATAAAATGAGCCGGCTTGGTCAACCGATCCACAATAACCCAAATAGAATCAAACTTATCCAAAGTCGAGGGTAATTCAGTCACAAAGTCCATAGAAATGCGCTCCCACTTTCACTCAGGGATGTGTATCCTTTGCATCGTACCACTCGGTCTTTGATGCTCATACTTCACTTGATGACAATTCAAACACTTGGCCACAAAGTCCACAATATCTCTCCTCATACCACACCACCAATAGTGTTGCTTCAAATCATGGTAAATTTTAGTTGCCCTTGGGTGAATAAAGTATTTAGAACAATGAGCCTCCTCCAATATCATACACACCCAACCACCCACTTTAGGAACACAAATGTGGCCACAAATTCTCAAAGCCCTTTCGGGATCAAGAGATGCCGACTTAGCTTCACCTTTCAACACTTTATTCTGAATCACTCTCAACTTGTCATCCTCAAACTAGTGGGCACAAATCTGATCCATCAATATAGACCTCGCCTCAACAAAGGCTAAAACACGGTGAGGTGTAAAATATCGAGTCGAACCAACTATCTAACCAATGACTAAACCTCTAAAGCCAAAGGTCACTCATTCGCCTTAAGAAAGGCTAAACTACCTATACTAGGTGCCTTCCGACTCAAAACATCCGCTACTATGTTTGCCTTTCCTGAATGATTAAGAATGGTGATGTCATATTCCTTCAACAATTCCAACTATCTATGCTGCCTCATGCTTAGATTTGGCTAAGAAAAGAGATACTTAAGGCTATAATGATCAATAGACTTCACAATGCACACCGTAAAGATAATGCCTCCATAACTTCAAGACGAAGTCCACAACCGCTAACTCCAAATCATGAGTCGGATAGTTCATTTCATGTACCTTTAGCTGTCGAAAAACATAGGTTATGACTCTCCACTTTTGCATCAATACACAACTTAGACCAACACCCGAAGTATCATATATGTCACAACCCAAAGTACACCCTAGGTGTGACATGACATATAAGACCCCGAGAGGCCTTACACAAGCCACTTGACATGCATATGCATAACATAATAGAGAAAAGCAAGAAATCTTATATGAATAAAAGAGTTCGACATTTATGCAGAAATCTAACATAATCTTGACAAGCCATCTAGTACTTCAAAGGAAGTGATCATAATGTAACCCGTACACCACATACAAAATCTGAAACATAAAGACATGAGAAAGCAATAAAGGCTACATCGTCCTCAAAGTATGAGGGCTCACCAAGTCTTCAAATCTCTAAATGATCAACTAGCCACGAATGGAGGAAGAGGAATCGTCAAACACTACATCAGTGAAACAATGTAGGCACAAGTATGCATTATTACATGGAATATACTAAGTATGAGGGGAATGCAATAAAACATGAAGCATGATCATAAAAGAATATAATTGAAAACATGGTATGCATGACCAAGCTAAGCATAGTAAAACCTTTAAAGAAATAACATATATATCATAACATGGTCAATGCATATTAAAATCATTAGTAAAGCTTCATAAAATCTTTACGGAAAACTTAATTCATTTTGTGGGATATTAGCTTTAACCGACAATAGACCATGCGAGCTATACATGAAATTCGATGTAACTCTCATATCGAGAAGGGAGAGTCTACTTGTCAAGGTAGAACTCCGTATCATGTCATGTGCTATATGTGGATCCACTATCTAGTCCAATAAGGTAACCTACGGGGGCACGTAGTTTGGAACTAGAGGTTGCTACTAGAGACTACCCTATTTGAGCATCCACCTCAAAGTTCTCTCGGTGGTAAATTAAATCCCAACGGAATAGTCATAAACATATATATATATATATATATATCATCCATGGAAAAGCACAAAAAAATTACTAATTCAAGTCAAAAATATTATAGAGTAGCTTATTAAATCTTGAATCAAGCATAAGTGAGAAAATCCTTTCACAATTTCATTGATGATTTTCTTAAAGCAACCTAGGCCATAAAACCTTTATTTTCATAAATCATGCATAAGTTCATGGAAACATCATTCATAGATTCATAATTTTTCTTCAAATTGATGCAAATTAGGGTTCATAGTCAATATCATGATTAATGCATGAGTTCATATGTAATTGATTGGAAAATATGTAATTGAGTCTAGATAATTATAATATAATCAAAATTAAACAATTTAAATCCATACAAATATAATCCATGAGGAATTGAATGAAAACCTAATCAATTTGATTGAAATTGAATTGGAGAATGGAGAAAACCTTGAGACTTAATGGCTGAATGAAATTCATTGATGAACTCCCTACATACCTTGATCTTGAAGCCCTAAGAAATTGATGAAGAAATGAGACTTGAACTTGAAGAACCCTAGAATCCCTTGAGAGCCTTGGATAGAAAACCTTGGAGAGGAATTGGGAGTTCAATTGAATGAGAGAGTTAAGGGAACTTTTGGGGTAGAAGGGTAGTTATAGGACTTAAAGATAGGGGTAAAACGACGTAGTATAGGAATTAGGTGCATAGAAAAATACCCAAATACCTTTTAAAATAACTGCCAGCAGACTCTACGGTTGCGACCTACAGATCGTAGAAATTCCTATGGACCATACTGGTCAACCGTAGGTCGAGTAACTGGGGCCTGAATTTTGGGCAAATCCTACGACTCATTTCTACGGATCGTCAAACTTCCTACAGTCCGTAGACCTCTACTTCAAACTCAAAATTTCACTAAGTCTGGGACTTTTCTACGGGACCTTCCTATGGTCCGTAATCCATTTGATAGACCGTCCTAGTCAATTGTAGATCAAACTTCAGAAACTTAATTTTTCAAAATTCCTTCCAGGTCTTATGGTTCCATTCTTATGGCTCTTTGAAATTTCTATGAGCCGTAGTCTGTCTCGTAGACTACTGCTTCAGAGAATTTCTTCACTTTTCTTTCCCTTCTCATCTTTCGAACTTATGAGGTGTTAAACTAGAATACCACAAATGCCACACC
The DNA here is from genome assembly GCA_029582245.1 of Solanum etuberosum. Taxonomy (NCBI): domain Eukaryota; kingdom Viridiplantae; phylum Streptophyta; class Magnoliopsida; order Solanales; family Solanaceae; genus Solanum; species Solanum etuberosum. The sequence continues at coordinate 1,177 of JAJONR010012134.1, read as the reverse complement.
CTATTCGTGTAATCCTAAGATAGGTACTGAGTTCAATAACTCCTTGAGCTTTTGAAAGCTAGCCTTTTACTTATTAGTCCACAAAAATACCATAGTCTTCTGAGTCAATGGAGGTGCGATGAAAGAGAAACTCTAAACAAATTGACGATAATAGTCCATTAATCCTATGAAGTTCCAAATCTCGATCGGGGAAGTAGGTTTCACCCAATCATGAACTACCACGACCTTGATTGGGTCAACCATAATACCTTCCTTGGTCATAACATGACCCAAGAAAGCCACATACTAAAGCTAAAATTTGTACTTGGAGAATTTTGCATATGTCACGATCAGGGGTGCACCCTAGATGTAACATGGCGTACATGACCCCGAAGGAGTCTCATACAAGCCCTTAGCATATCATAACATAAGATAATAGAAAAGTATGGAGTTTTTTAAAACTTTATCCATACAATCGAAGTCTTTATAAAACGCAAGCGGAAGTCTATAACTCTTTGTCTCAAACCATCTAAACTCAACTTGAATAAACTCTTGGGACACAGCCCATACAATAATCTCAAAACATGAAAATAAAAGACATAAAGGAAATAGTGGCTTTATCCTCGATGCTATGAGGACTCACCAATCTTCAACTTCTTGGACTTCTAGAAACCTATCTTCAAGAATGGAACTCAACACCGCCAAGCCCTACATTTGATAAGAATGTAGGCAAGAGTATGCATTAGTACAAAATGTACTAAATATGTTAGCTAGCACAACATTATAAGAGCATCTCAAAATGGTTAGTCAACACGAGACATAAGCATAAGAGAAAATAACACATTCATAAGCATAATCTCCAACATAAGCATCATATAAGCATAAGTCAACATAAGACATAATTCTTGAGCATAGGAGATACATCATGTTCATGGCATAGTCTACCCTTAGACCTTCATATCATATGAGCACTATACTCCTAAGTAACCTCAAAACACACTTGTGCAATGCATGAATGGCATCCCATAATACTATTCACACTAAGCATAACCTTGAAGTCACCATATTCATACTTACCATCCTTTGGCCTCATTCTTGACTTACTTCATATAGACAAGGAAACTATAACCTTTAGTCAACATATCATGGAAGGCAACTATAGCAACAATCCATCAAACATACATCATATAAGAGAAAC
>JAJONR010012133.1:0-24818 GCA_029582245.1 Solanum etuberosum | reverse complement strand
GACACTGGCTCTATTGAAATAGAGCATGAACTTTCAGATAAATCAGATCCGAATAGCATTGCCTATTCAAAGTTTACGATCAAAAGAATTCTCTCCCCCTTTGAATGGAGTGTCGATCATTTGTTAACCCCAATTAACCTTTCGAGGAGATTCAATCCTCAGACTTATAACTGGTTTGACTACCGGGACGCATGGTTCAACTTCCTGTATTTACGACCAACCACCCACACCTGGTTTGTAAAATACTGCCCTAAAATGGCAACAACTGTTATCCCTAGGTGGTTCTACGAATGGTGGAGCTGCTTCGGAGGAAACCAACTAGTTTTACCAAAAAACTTTTTAGAGAAGTTTCATCAATTTCAACTTGATGAGGGAATCTCTACTCTCCCAGAACATATTAAATTATGTAAATATTTTATTAAAAAACGTATTTCATATATTATTAGTTGGACTTTTATTATTGCAGATTTTGACAGGATCAAGTATCTATCGAGAGAAGTTCGTATCAAAGGCTGGTCACCAGCAAAGAAGGAAACTCCTCAACCCACAAAGAAGAGTTCCCCATCTTCTTCCAAACAGTCACCATCCAAAGGTGACTTGAGAAAAAGGTTAGTAAAGGCTCTCTCAGAGCTCGATGAAAAAATTGATGAAACAGAAATCCAACATCTACTGGATGAAACTTCATCTCTCAGCGATGACAACAGGGATATGCTAAATCCCAAAGCCTTGGCTCAGTCATATCTTAATCCATTCGATTAAATTAATTCTAGTTGAGGTTATTAAAAACCGGAATAACTAGTCTTTCAGATAGAGATCCAAAGGATCAAAATTATCTAGAAAGAGATAGAAGAGTCTCAAAGAAGACGAAATTTCTATCAATTAATAAATCAGAAGGGACCCAGCCACCGAAAGTATTCTGGACTATTCGTAAAAGAAAGACTCCACTCACAAAAAGCTAAGTGGAATCATTCAAAGCATCAAACCCACTAGCCAAAAGGAAGCTTCACTCACAAAAGCTGAACGGACCCACCTAATTGGCCGACAACTTTATCAAAGCAAGATAAGGCAATCCAAAAGCAGCCACTCAAGAGCAAGCAAAAGGATTCCCATTATCTCCCCACTATCTTTTTCAGTCTATATAAGACTTGTATATTTTCATTTGAAGGCATTCGAAAATTTTCCTAGACAAGAAAATCTCTTATAGCTTTCTTTTTTATGAATATCATGAGCTTACTACCGACTTCAATATAATAAAGTGAGTTCTTCTTTACTACTCTTCTTGATTTTGCAAGTACTTCTTTTCTGCACTTAAGATCCTGTAAAATGGTATCTGTAGTTGAGCGTTATCAAAAATGGCGCCGCTGCCGGGGAGTGGTGTTTAGAATTCTTTTAGTAAAGTTTAGCTGTGATCTAATCTTGTTTATAGTTAAATCGACTTACTTTGTTTTGTGTTTGTTGTTGGCTGCTCGTGAACATGTGACGAGGTGAGTGTAAATGGGAGTAACGCCAGCCAACTTGGACATCAATATTACATTGGGACCTTGAATGATGTTAAAGAAGCTCAATTGGGTAGTGTAGGTGCTATTCGGTTACCACCGGTCGTGGGAAATATTGTTTTCCATGTGAATATCACGATGTTGCAACTATTGCAAATGAAGGGTTTATTCGGAGGGCTAGCTCACGAGGATCCCCATTACTATATCTGAAACTTTGTGGACGTGTGTGGTCCATTTTCTTTCAAGAACATCTCAAAGAGTCAGTCCGGCTCCGATTGTTTCCTTTTTCTTTGATGGGGGAGGCAACAAAGTGGTTAGCTGACCTACCAAAGTACTCAATTACGTCTTGGGATGAGCTTACTGAGGCGTTCTACATAAGATTTTTCCCTCCTCCGAAGATGATGGCATTGAGAGATAACATTCAGGGTTTCAAACGTTTAGATGGTGAACCAATCTACGAGACATGGCTGAGGTTTCAGAAGTTGTTATTCCAATGTCCAACTCATGGACTCCCAAACAATGTGTTGTTACAACATTTCTACCGGAGTCTAGATTCGATCAACAAAGGTGTGGCTGACCAACTTGTCCAAATAGGTATTATGCAGCAACCTTTTGAAATAGCGTCGACTCTCCTTGATGAAATGCCGAAGATAAACCATGCTTGTAATACTAAGGAGGATCACGTGTCTCCTTTGACTTTCAGGATGACAAAGGAACAAATAGAAAAGGACCAAGAGCGGGAAAAAACATGGCTAAAATGATGACCCAAATGGATCTTTTGTCAAAATATGTCATTGGTAGTAGTTCTAAGGTCGTGAACGCAGTTGGAGTTAGCATAGTAAATCCCGATGATGAGCACTTTGAAGCTTTGTACAATGAAGAAGTACACTTTCTAGCAAATCAGGGAGGAGGTTTCCGCCAAAATTATCCAAGGCAAGCTGGGAACCAAGGTTGGAATAGAGAGCGTGATGAAGGTTGGAAAGATCGTGATAAGGAGTGGCTTGATCGTGGTACAAACTAGAGGGAGCGAGACAGTGACAAAGAGAGATATGTACCTCCCCACGAGTGTCAAAAGCCAAAAGAGCAAAGGGCTGACCCGAAAAATTTCTGCACTAAAGATATGGTTGCACGCATTCTCAATAAAGTGGAAGGGTCGGACAAAGTGTTCAAAGAAATGAAGGAGGACGTCTCAACTCTAAACCAGATGGTTACCTCTCACTCGGTGTCCATTAAATAGATGGAAACGTAGATGGGCCAAATATCATCTCATTTAAACCCAAGGCAAAAAGGGGGTCTACCAAGTGATACATTGGTTAACCCAAAGAATGAACCTTGAAAGTGTATCCTCGTCGTGCCACGAAAAAGGCACTTCTTGGGAGGCAACCCAAGTTTTTATATTTTGTTATTGCTGTTTGAATAACGGGTGTTGAATGTGTAGGTTGAAAATTCAAAATTTTTGAAAAATGAGCAATTAGGCGAGCCTAGGTACCAGTCGGCGAGCCTGACCTGGATCGCTGTTTGAACCAACTAGTTAGCTAGAGGTTCTGTAAAACTCGGTGGACAAAAGAGCCATTCGGTGCATCACCGAATGGTCGGTGACATAAGTGACCGTCGCCGACTAGCGCGCGAACTGAAGGGTCAAGAAGGGCTGAAGCGTTTTTAAATTCAAAAACCCCCCTTATTTCATATTTTACGAGTTTTACACTTTTACAACTGTACTTTAGCTTTTTGTACTTGCTTTTTCTTGTAATTTCATGTTGGATCATTTGCTCGGGGGGAACTTTGGTGCATTTTGCTTCGATTCTTTTGCCTAGCATTCACCTACTCGATTTTGAGGTTGGTTATCCCAACCCCATTTTAAATTTTGGTATTTTCAAATGCATGATCGTTGCCGTGTCATTGTAATTGCGTTTATATTGATTATTTGAATGTTTGTTGGTAATGTACGCCTTTGTCGTACTTCGTTTCGTATTTTATCCTTTAACTGTGAAATCCCATGAATTTGCATGATATAAATTGTGGGTTGTGCTGATTAACTTGTTGGGTCTAGTATGGGTGAAGTCTGAGTAACCCCATTTGCACCGATTGACTGATTTTGCCCAATGATAGAGTGGGTGACGTCATTCTTAAGGGCAAAAGACATCGATTTGTTAATTTTAGATAAATTAGGAGAAGTCTGAGAACCCTGAGGTCATTAATGTATTGGGTCTGGGCTTAGTTGCATATAATAGGTGTTTAATTTGTTCTCGTGGGCTATGGGTTAGAAATTGAAGGTCGGGGTCAAAATCTGGCACAAAGGACCTTTCAGCGAGCTCAGTCGACCTCACCGAATAGTTCTGTGGTTCACCTAAAGACCCCTGGATCTCCCTTTTTATCTTTCAAATTGTGGAAATCAATCTGTAACATTCGGCGATACGCCTGAGATCGGCGAGTGAACTCGGCGACTCACCGAAAGCACCTTTAGATCGCCCTTCTACGCCCCAATTTCTAGAAAATGTTCTGTAACTTTAGGCGAGCTACTTTTAGTTCGCCGAAGGGCCCTGAGCATCGCCAACCTGTGTTAATTTCTGGGAATTCTTGTTCTGAAACATTCGGCGAGCCCGATCTGGTTCGCCAAACTACTCGGCAAGTTTTTCTGCATATTTTTCAAAGTTGTTAACTCTTTGAACTGTTTCTAACATATTGATTTATTTTATTTTGTGTTGCAGGTATGGCTAGACCAAAGTTACCTGGTAGAAATCAACCTCCCTGAAAATGTGCACGGGGCATTGTTATCAATGAGGGTGTTGCACCCTCCCGGCCTACACAGGCCAAATTTCCTCCCAAAGGGGGAAAAGTCAAGGAAAAGGGGTCTGTGATACCAACGCCAGTGGGGGAAAGCTCTGATAGTATGGGTGTATATGCCACCCACCTCACTACTTCAGAAAGTAAGGGCAACTCGGGTGATAGATCGTCGACCTCCATGTTTGAATAGGAAGATGATCAGACTCTCCAAACTAGGAGAGCGGAGTTACACTCTAAATCTTTGAATGATCCAGCCAGGATCCCAGTGTAGCCTACTCCTCCCGCACCTCCAGCTCAGGTTGTAGAGCAGGTACCTCCGGTGCCACCAGTTCCGGCACCCCTACCCCGGTCATTGAATATACTGAAGTCCGAAGGTTTGAGGACCATTTTAGAGGAGAAGCAATTGTCTACTGACGGAGTAGTAGACCAGTACCTGGAGGTGTGGAGCACTATCAAGTTCCACAAGTTCAAAATCTTCACAAAGCCCCGAGGCTCATATATTCCTACTTGGGTCTGGGAGTTTTATGCGGAGTATGGCAAGTTGGTGCCTAAAGGGAAGAAAAAGGCAAGCTCATTCAAGCCGGTTGACCATGTAGTGGTGCAGGGCCGGAAAGTAAAATGCAGTAGCACCGACATCAATGAGGTGCTAGGGTGCACGAGGAATATAATCCACTTCTTGGTGTATCGGATACAGAATAAGTCCCTCGATGACTTGAAGGGTTGGTTAGCATCGTTGATATCCGACATCACACCACCATGGATCATGGTAGGAGCTCCGATAGAGAAGAAAGATCTAAATGTGTCTGCCCGATTCTGGTTTGAATTTATCAGTAGCACTTTGATGCCCTCACAGAACGAATCTATACTCAGGCATCCAAAGGCTGCATTGCTGGGATCCATCATTGAACGGGATGATCTTAATATCGGTCTGATCATCGAGCAGGAGATGGCCATGAGGGCCAAGCAGAGCCAAACCTCTCTCCTATTCCCAATCCTGATTATGGAGTTGTGTAGGCATGCCCGAGTTCCTTTGATTGCGAAGATGGATGTGGAAGTGACTCCCACTTCCTCTACTGACATCAGGAGGATAGAGGCAGAGTACATGAGGGATGAGGCTGATAGGAAGAGAGCTGCACCGATGGATACTTCCCTGGTAGTTGATGTGGAGATGTTTCCGACAGAGGCAATCCTTCTTCCTTAGGCCAGTGAGCCTACAGGTACCCCTAACACCTCCACTTCTATCCCTTCTGGTTCTACTACTTCTCCTCCTCCTCCTACTGCTGCTGCTGTTGCTTCTTCCCGACCCCCAATTACCCAGGCTATGTTATATAAGATGGGCCACCTGGCCCAATCTGCTGATGTTTGTGCTTCCCGGGTTGATGTTGTTGTCCCCGGGATGATTGAGTGAGCCATTCCAGCTGCTTTGGCCCCCTATATGAGCTGAGTTGAGAGAGAACCGTGAGCTTATTGATCCACATGGCTTAGCCTTGGATTCCCTCACTGTGAGAGTGGAGGCTTGTGAGCAGGGAAAGGGTGTGTCTGAGGATGTGACGGCCTTGTAGGCCGATATTGTTAAATTGAGACGCGATGTGGATTGAGATGAAATCCACTGATCTCTCGATGTTTTTTTGGCACAGTGGAAATCTCTGAGGTTCCGAGCACAGATGTTACAACCAGTTCTGAGATCCCTCCGGCTACTTTGACCGGAGATGTTGCTATGGTTGATGATGATGCTGAGACCGATGAGGAGGAGCTGGGTGTTCGAGATGCATCTGTTTATGATGACTTAGAGGACCTCGAGGGGCAATGGTACAGACAGTTGTGGAGGCATCTATGAGGGACACGTCTATGGTGGGCTCCAGTGGAGCAAAGGATGATGTTGAGCCGGGCACTAATGCCCAGACTGAGGGATTCACTGACATGCAGAGTTCACCCATGCTTATCCTGGAAGGAGGATTTTTGACTCTCTTTATGTTCTTGTTTAGACCTTTTATTTCTTTGCATTTGAGGACAATTACTAGTTTAGTTTGGCGGGGTGAGGTATTTCCATACCTACCTCTTTTGGGCTATTTTTTTATGGATATTATGTGTTTTGTGTTTTTTTTGTGAATGATGGATTTTGTTGATATATATTGGTTTTTGATCCATTGGTTTTAATGGTTATGTTGGTTTTGACCCGAATTAAAAATTGTCGCTTCTTGATGTTCATGAATGTGGCTGTTCTCTTGCAATTTTGAGTGTCGATTGTGATCAATATCGATGACTTGAATAGTGCTCTCGATTGAACGATATGCGTATACGTCTCCAATGAGGCAAATTGAGTTGCATAAGTCATATGTGAACTTTTAGCATCTCATTGTGACTAGCCGGTTGTTGAGTTGACCTCTTGTGATGATCGTTGCACGCTACCTGAAAATTGTAGATTCTCGTTTGATGATTGTGTTGAATGCCATGTGTTGTGAGATTTCCTTGAAATATGTGTTTGGTAATACCTAGAACTTGCCCCGTTAGTCCAAGTGACTAATGTAAGCGAACGATAAAGATGATCTTAGGCACAATTTGTGAAGAGTGAACCAAAATTGCTATTATACCTCTTTGCGACCACCTTGTGAGAGTGTGAACCTAGCTTTGAACCATTTGAGCCTACCCTTCTTCTTTGGATGAAACATGAATAACTTTGACCTCTTTGTCCCATCACCTATAACCTTCATGAAGCATTGGTTCGTTTGAATAGCCAACTTAAGCCAAAAGCCTAAGTTGGGGGTGTGGTGAAAAAGGAGGAAAGGTCAATAAGTTGGTAAAAATCTTCCCTTGATGGATTGTGTTGAAAAAGATGGAACCCCTTCATATAAAAAAAAGAGAAGAGAAAAGAAAAAGAAGAAAAAGACTGAAAAAGAAAGAGAATGTTGAAATAAAGTTTGTGCAATGGACAAAAGAAATGGGGTGTCCGATGAATCATGCTTAAAAGATCATAAGGTGGATTGTGAAAATCATAAAGTGTGAAAGAGAAGGAGAAAAGGTGAAATGCAGGCCATGCTTCATGAAGGTAGAAGTCACTAAGCCAAAATGATCATACCTTTACCTTCAACCCCGTTACAAGCCTTGAAAGACCTTTGTGATCTTGAGTGAGTTGAAAGTCATGTTGGTTGGAAAATACGGGCAAGCCTATGGGTAGAGTCATGTATGTGTTTGTCTTTGAGAGTGTGAGAGTTCCTTTGATTCCCAAATTCTGGAAAATTGATGAGTTTTGTGTGAGCATGTAATCGTTCTTGGTGTGAGGGCATTTGAATGCTTTTGTTGAGCTTGAACTTGCGTTTGAAGCAAGCATTGTGAGCTTGAATTCTACTTGATGATGACTAGTCACAGTTTGAAACTGAGTGCATATTTGAACATTGCATGAGTAGTTTGAACCTCTTGTGTGCATTCATGTTGAGTCTTGAGTAGCACTGTTTGTAGACATCCTTGTCGAACTGATTGATATCGTGTTTTACTTGAGGACAAGCAAAAGTTTAAGTTGGAGATGTTGATGAGTCTAGGATTTCGACTAATTTAGGGCTTATTATTCATAGTTTTAGTGTCTTTAATGCCTATTTTATGCTCTAAACGTATGTTTAAGTGCTAATTTGCAGCTATGAAGGCAAAAGAGCAAGGAAAGGACATTACCGGGCAAAACAGAGCGGAAAAGCTGAAGATAAGGAAAGCTGACGATCGCCAAGACCACTCGGTGACTCACCGAGTGGTACTTCAGCCCGCCGAACATTATAGCGTGCCAACCCTGGGGAAAAGCCAAATCGGCAATGGAAACGGACCTTCAGCGAACCGCCGAATGAATCAGTGACAAGGATTCTGATCACCTAAAGTTACAGGGTTTGAATGGTGAAGAGGAAAGTCAAGACGTCGATGGAGAAAGACACTTGGCGCATCGCCGACCTGGTCGGCGATGCTCGACTAATTCCGCCGATTGGTCCAAAAATTGAAAATTTGGAAGAGTATAAATGCGAATTTTTAAATGATGAAAAGGAGTTCCGAAATTTTGAGAAACTGTTCTGAGTGTTTGAGAGTTTTTACCTTGAGTTTTTGATTCCAAACACTGTTCTTGGAGTTTTTGATTAGAATTTCAAGTGGGTTTTGATTTTTATTTGATTTTAATCATGGTGAAGACTTGCAAATTGCTACCCAACTCATGGAGAACATAGTTGGTAACTGTTTCCTACTTTTTATAATGTGTGGCTAAAACCCCCATTTTTGGGGATGTGATTATGTGATTAACTGTCTCAATTAGCTTATGGGTGTTAGTAATTACTGATTTAAGTGTCGAATTGGAGTGGGTTTGATTGATAACTGAGTTTTAATTCATGAATTGTAGTTGCAAATGCAGTTCTAGCCTAGTGTTCTATGCTTGCTTGAGAAAGAGGTTTCAGAATTAAGGTTATCAATTGATGATTGTAGTGATAGGGTTATTGTGGGTTCAGCTTGAGAAAGTGAGTCCTAAATTCGATCCTACCAATCTAGCTCGAGAGAGTAGATTAATTGAGGGTATGGACTGTTCTTAATTGTTATGCTTATCAAGGTTCGAGAGAACTCACTTGAATCGTGATAGTTAATCGAGAGATGTCTATTACATCTAAAGTCTAGCCTACCCACTAAGATTCAACGGTTTTCAGTAATTAGTAATCACCCGTACAACAAAATTGGCAGTTAATCGATCACATCCCCAAGGACCCCTCTCTACTTGAATACTCCCCTGTTTTCGTAGTTGTTAATTGACAATCTTAATCCCCCCATTTCACACTAGTTGTCAATCTCTTTGACATTCTCTAATGGTTTCGATAATTTTTATTCCTACAATTGATTAGAACATGCCTTTCATTTCGTAATTGAATTATTTACCGTATCACTCCCTGTGGGATCGACCCCAACTCGTCATTGGATTTATACTAGATTGCGATCGCCTACACTTAGAATTGGATGAAGTGTAGTTGAGAGTTATCCAACATCACTTAGATTCAAGGGCTACACCCACTCCTGACTTTACATGTTTTTCATCCGTTGACACGAGTTCAAAAAAAACAATACAATCATACATAATTACATATAGGTATATTTATTTATGTTATATATTATAGATGCAAGCCTGGATCTTGATGCCAATTATTGGAAAACTATATGCACAGTGGAAGCATACCATAATCTTGCTACTTTAATGAATAATAGATAACAAATATGTTTATGCTAGAACACATATAATTATGCTAGACCACATAAACTTACTGAGATTTAATTCAAGAATTGCCTCTTGAAGTGTGAGCAGATACCTTCAATCGAATCCACAAGTTAGACAAACTTTCAAGAGAATCTACAAGTTAGACTGTGGTCTTCTACAGTGATCCAAAGTTCACATCTAAACTCTCTCAATACTTGGGTGGGCAAGTATAGTATAGAAAACTGATTCTTTTTCTAGGTTAGAAGAATTCCTACTTATAGAGATTTCTTTCCAGTCTCAAAAGGAATAAAACCACGCAGTTTTCTTGAAAACAAGAAACACATTCTTCTTTCTTTTTCTACTAGAAAATAGAATTCTGAGTTCTAGTTAAATATGGGTACGGTAGGGACCACAAAATTAATTGCTGAGACTTCCTATTATGGAAATAATTCCAACTAATTAAGTTGAATTATTCTTACCATAATAAATTATAAATCATCCTACTCGAAATTCGTAATTGCACTCCTCTATTTATATTTCAAAATTTCCAATAAAAAACTTATCTAATTCACCATGTTAAGATTACAGATACTAATCAATAAATTAAATTATTGATAAATTTAATTCATTGATGAATTTTATTTAGAACACTATTAACTTATTTCATGTGTTGGATTCAAAAATCCACTTGCAAGGTTTGACACGATGAAAACTTATGAGCTTCTGAAAAAGGTATATCATCAAACTCTATATCGAGACATGAATTTCATCAACTAACTTATTATTATCATCCAATCTACCAAGCATATTAACCCATCTCAGAATATCACCTTCTAATAAATCAAAATGATAATTAACATATATACATATCATAATAGTTATATCGAGATTAAGAATATAAGTACATTTAACAGTTTAGAGAATATGTTTTTGTCAATCAGTCTAAAGTAACTAACTCTACTCGGTTCAGTTCAATACATACAAAATGCACTAGCACAAGAAGTTGGAATATACCATTCCCAAAATCAAGATAAATTATATATAATCTTGTGTTACAATCCTACCGATGGCATGTCCAATTTTCATCTTAGATAATGAACAAAAAACTTTATACTTATAAAAATCGATGATTTAATCCTTTGTGTATAAGCTAAAACTCTATACACTAAATCATCTACTATATGAGTAAACAAACACCATAAACGAATATATGATATATTAAAACTTTTATTAAAATTGAATTAATAATTATTCTATAATAAATACTATATCTAACCATATGGTTAATAGTATATATCCCAACAGTTTCTACCCGAGCTTCTATTTATTCACATAGCAAAATTAGACCTCAGAGTGCCTCCAAACTCGCACTTACCAGTCGCTACAACTGCCTAACCATGGAAGTCTATATTACAGGGGAACCACAAAGCTATGGGAACACTGACGAAGCCTAGATTTGGGAAACCATCCTTTCCTTTGTTTTGGTTCAATATGGATATGTTAATACTCATATGTAACCTCACGTTATGATATTAAAATAAAGAAAGCTGGTGTATAAACAAAAATTCTCCAGTACATACTTCACCCCAAAGAAAGCTTACTTAACTCTTTCTTTGTTTAGCCGTGGGGTCTAGATATCTAGCTACTATATATATATATATATATATACACACTAATTTAACACTTTAAATGCAGTAGTATGATCACTTGGTGCCCTGTTTATAGGATCCCACGTGGTGGTGGTGTGTCCACACTATCCTTCATCTTTATCCCTTTTACTCTTAAAAAAATGGACCCAAATTCCGTATGTACTCGAGTATTGTATAGGTTCGTGGTAAAATATATATAACTTTTTTTATATAACTAGATGTAATATTTCTATCAGAATATTAATAAATTATAAAAATTCCCACAAAATAATATAAACAAGTATATCAGAACTAACGAATGCTTCATAAATTTTTAAGGCATTTTTTTAGAAGGAAAACAAACATCCCGATTTTTAAAAAAATCAAATACTATTTTAAACTGAGTGCCCCGAACAAGCAGGGTGTGATAACAAAACTCTCAAAATTTAGGCTTATAGGCCTTCTACATTTGACAAAAGATAACTGCGAACACCCCGGGTGTTACACTTAAGGAAAGGTCTAGGGAAGCAAAGAGGGCAAAGACCGGTGAAAGTGAGTTTTCACATTTAAGGTTCGATGGACATGGTCATTCTATGTTCCGACAAAGGTTTTCAGGTCAAGGTTGCTCCAATGCTCCGACTCCTAAGTTCAACAAAGAGAGGGTGTCTAACCCTAAGCCTCAAGGAGGATATGGTAGTGGAAATGAATCTATGATTCCCACATGCCAAAAGTATGGCAAGAGTCATCCAGAAAAATGCTTAATGGGCAAAAATAATTGTTTTGGTTTGGAAAGAGTGGTAGTCGCTTGAGAGATTGTCCATATCGGGTTGACAAGGGAAAGGATGGTAGGCAATATCTGCCTAGTGTTTCAGGTTCAAGTGCTCCAAAGAAAAACTGATTTTATGCACTTCAAACTCATAATGATCAAGAGGATTCTCCTGATGTTGTAATCGGTATATTGAAAGTCTTTCATCTTGATGTTTATGCTTTGCTTGATCCAGGGGCTACCTTCTCTTTTATGATGCCATATTGTGTCTATGAGGTTTGATTTTTCTCCATATGTATTTTAAGATCTTTTTTCTGTCTCTACTGCTATTGGTGAATCTATTGTGGCTAAGAGAGTCTATAGAAATTGTCCTGTCTCCTTTTCCCATAGAGTCACGTCCCTTTTAATTGGTTTTAATAAGGGAATTTGAGCGTTATCAAAAATGGCGCCGCTGCCGGGGAATGATAGTTAGGAATTTAGTTTAAGAAGTAATTTACATATTAATTTGTTTTGTAGTTGAACAGTCTTATACTTGGATTTCTTGTTGTGGTCTCTTGATAGGTGTAACAATGAATACACAAAATGGTGACGACTCTAGTCGCCATGGGCAAGACAATGATGTTAGAAGAGAAGATGAGGTGGTTTCTCACACCATCAATGAAGTGGGAGAAATTTGTTTACCACTAGTGCACAAGGATATCACATTTGTCATAACCAAACCAATGTAGAAGCTCATCAAAGTGGGCGAATTATTTGGGGGTCTAGAGCACGAAGATCCTAATGAGTATCTCCGCAAATTTGCAAGTGTGTGTAACCCTTTTTCAGTTGAAGGTATCTCACAAGAGTCAATGCGACTGAGATTATTTCCTTTTTCTCTAATGGGGGAGGCAACTAGATGGTTGATTGAATTGCCAAGGAAGTCTATCACCTCATGAGAGTGATTGATTGAAACTTTCATTGAGAGGTTCTTTCCTCCGTCCAAAGTTATGAAGTTGAGAAAGAACATTCAAAATTTCAAAAGAATGAGTGGGGAACCTGCGCATAAAGCTTGGATACGTTTCAAGCGAGTATTGTTACAATGTCTAGGCATGGTTTCCTTGATGAGTTGTTATTACAATATTTTTACCAAAGTCTTGATGTTGTGTATAAGTGATTTGTTGATTATCTTGTGCGAGGAGGTATCATTAAGCAGCCATTCAGTGAAGCAGCAAGGTTGCTTGATGAGATGACCAAAATCAACCAAGCTGGGTATACGAGTGATGATTATGTGTCACTTCCACATTTGGGGGTTCAAGGAAGAAGAAGAAAAGAACCAAGAGCGTGACAAAAGCATTGCTAGGTTGATCGCTTAGCTTGAAATGTTATCCTAGCGTGTTATTAGAAGCGAAGCAAACTCAATAAATGTAATATTCAAGTGTGGGTATGATGAAGAGGTGTACATGAGAGGTGGAAAATCGAAGGGTTTTCGGCCAAGTCATCTCAAAATTGCCGAAAATCAAGGTTGGACCAATGGTATTGATGAGAGGTGTTTCATAGGAGAATGTGAAGATGTTAGATATGAAAAACCTTTCATTCCACATGAACCAAGTAAGATGCAAACTGATGACTTGTTGACTAAAATCTTAAACAAGGTGGAGGGTCATATATGATTTTGCAAGGAATGAAGAGTGATGTTTCAGCTTTTTCTACCACCGTGGTCTCACATGCATCTTCCATAAAGTCACTTGAAGAAAAGATGGGACAGCTAACTGCTCTTGTGTTTGCTAATCCCAATGAGAGTGAATCGTCTAATGCAAAGGTGAATCAAAGAAATTCGCTCAAAGTTTCAGCCATCGTTACTAAAAGTGGAAAGGCATTGTAAGAAATCATAAGACCCAACAAAGTGAATGCTCAAGGGGTGATTGTCGATAACAAATCACCTAATGAAATGGATAAAGCTCAAGAAAAAGAAGCAGAAGATGAGCCAAAGACAAATATAAAAATGAATGGCGTTGAGGCTTCATCCACATTACCTTAGATCAAGATCACACCTCCGTTTCCTCAAAGATTGAGGAAGAAAAATGAAAATGCAAAATCCAAAAGTTTGTGGAAATAGTGAAGGATTCGAAAGTGAATATTCCATTGATAGATGATTTGACAAAAATGTTGGGTTATGATAAATACATGAAGGAGTTGGTGACAAATAAAAGGGTGATAGATTGTGAAACAATTGAATTATCGCAAACATGTGGTGCGGTAATGGCAAAGTATGATGTCCTCAAGAGAGATGAAACGGGGGCTTTCACTATCTCATGCACTATTGGTACGTGTACTTTTGCAAAGGCCTTATGTGCTTGATGCAAGTATAAATTTGATGCCATTGATGATATTTCATAAGCTTGGGATTGATAAACCAAAACCAACAAACCTGAGACTCATAATGGCGGATCATTCAATAAAGAGACCGGTGGGTGTGGTCTATGATGTGCTAGTGAAAATTGACAAATTTGTGTTTTCCGCTGATTTTATTGTGCTTGATTGTGAAATTGATGTTGAAATGCCGGTTGTTCTTGGTAGACCATTCTTGGCTACGATCAAGGCTTTGGTTGATGTAGAAGGTGGTGAGTTGATGTTCCGAGTCAACGATGAAGTAGTTAGTTTCAATATTCACAAATCAATGAAATACCCAAGTGATATGCATGTTGTGTCTCACTTGGATCAAATTAACAAAGTAGTAGCAAGTATTGGAAGTGAAGTATATTGTAGGGAACCTTTGGCTCTAGTGCTACTTTGCTATGATCAAGATGAAATTAGCAACTACAATGAGGTTGTGGCTTCTCTCATAGGTGTAGACTCACATAATTCTTTTCAAGCTAAACTCGATCTCAATTTTTCTACTCGAGAAGTACCACTGGCCGAACCATCCATCATTGAACAACAAAAATTAGAGTTGAAGGAGATCCCGCCTCATCTCAAATATGCTTTCTTGGGTACCAACAATACACTTTCGGTAATTATTGCAAGTGATCTTCAACAATGTCAAGTGGAGTTGTTAATCATAGTGCTGAAGAGGCACATTAAATCCTTGGGGTGGTCAATTGCTGATATTGTAGAAATTTCGCCGGGCGTATGCAGTCAGAAAATAAATTTGGCGGAAGATTGCAAACCAAGTATTGAACATCAACGAAGATTAAATCATCTGATGCAAGAAGTGGTAAACAAAGAAATTATAAAATGGTTAGATGCGGGAGTCATCTTCCAAATTGCGGATAACCAATGAGTAAGTTCGGTGCAATGTGTTCTGAAAAAGGGTGGTATCACAGTAATTCCCAATGAAAACGCTGAGTTAGTTGCCACTAGACCCATCAATGGGTGGCGTGTGTGCATGGACTATCAGAATATTAATTCATGGACAGATAAAGATCATTTCCCCATGACCTTTATTGATCATATGCTTGATAGGCATGCCGGAAAGGGGCGGTATTTCTTTCTTGATGTATATACCGGGTACAACCATCTCCATTGCACCGGAGGATCAAGAGAGGACAACATTTACATGCCCTTATAGCACTTTCATATTCAAGCAAATGCTCTTTGGGCTATGCAATACTCCAGATACCTTTCAACGGTGTATGTTATCACTATTTCAGATATGGTAGAGGACTCCATGGAAGTGTTCATGGATGATTTCTCTGTTATTGGGGATTCTTTTGAGGAATGCTTAAGGCATTTGGAGATGGTGTTAAAAAGGTGTGTGGATTCAAACTTGGTCCTTAACTGGAAAAAACGCCACTTTATGGTGAAAGAGGGAATTGTGCTTGGGTACAAAATTTTCGGGGATGGTATTGAAGTTGATCAAGCCAAAATTCAAGTAATCAAAAAATTAACTCCCCCAAATTCGGTAAAAGGCGTGAGGAGTTTTCTTGGTCATACTGGGTTCTATAGGTGGTTCATTAAAGATTTCTCCAAGATTGTCATTCCATTGTGTAGACTTCTTAAGAAAGAGAGCACATTTGTTTTCGATACTTCTTGTATGGTAGCTTTCAAAACACTCAAGGAGAAACTTATCTCCCTCCCACAATCATTGCACCCGATTGGAATCTTCCTTTTGAAATGATGTGCAATGCTAGCGGCTTGGCTTTAGGAGCTGTTCTTGGGCAACACAAAAACAAGTTCTTTCATCCTATCTATTATGCTGGCAAAACGTTGAATTATGTTTAAAAGAATTACACTGTAACGGAGCAAGAGTTGTTGGCTGTGGTATATGGGTTTGAGAAGTTTTGAGAATATTTGTTGGGTACCAAAGTGGTTGTGCAAACATATCACGCAACTTTAAGGTACCTAATGGCAAAGAAAGAGGCTAAGCCAAGGTTGATCCGATGGGTGTTACTCCTTCAACAAAGAAAGGGGTGTGAAAACCAAGTAGCTAACCATCTTGTAAGACTGAAAGAGGATGCTAGAGTGGCTGAAGAGAAAGACATTGATGATGCCTTCCCGGATTAATTGGTAATGGTAATTTTTACAGCCTCTGTTCCTTCGTATGCTAATTTTGCAAATTTTATTGTGTGTGAGCTATTACCTAATGATTTGAGTAGCCATCAAAAGATGAAATTCATATTTGATGTGAAGAAGTATATATGGGATGAACCGTTCCTGTTAAGAGAATGTGCTGATAATATCATTCAGCGTTGCATGCCGAAAGTGGAAGTGAATGAGATTCTTGAAGCATACCATTCCTCGCCAGCAGGTGGTCATCATGGGGGCATTCGTACAGCTTCTAAGGTTTTACGATGTGGCTATTATTGTCCTACAATGTTTAGAGATGCTCATTCATTTTGCAAGTGTTGTGTCGAATGTCAATTACAAGGGAGTATATCTAGGAGACCTGAATTACCACTTTCGCAAATCCTTGAGATTGAATTGTTCAATGTTTTGGGGATTGATTTCATGGGTCCTTTTCCTAGCTCTTTTGGGAACAAGTACATCATTGTAGCAGTTGGCTATGTCCAAGTGGGTGGAAGCGATGACATTACCAAACAATGAAGCAAGCAGTGTCACAAAGTTTCTCAAAAAGAATATCTTCACAAGGTTTTGTACCCCAAGGGCCATTATAAGTGATAGAGGATCACATTTTTGCAATCGTCAATTTGCAGCCCTCCTCTCAAAATATGGTGTCAAGCACAAAGTGGCAACAACATTCCATCCACAATCGAGCAGACAAGTTGAGGTGTCTAATAGAGAAATAAAAAGAATCTTGGCCCAAACTGTGAATGTCCATCGTACTGATTGGTCTAGCAAGCTTGATGATGCACTTCAGACCTACCGTACGACATTCAAATATCCCATTGGTATGTGATGAGTCTGAGATTTTAACTCATTTAAGGATTATTATTCATAGTTTTATTGTCCTCGATGCCTATTTCGCGCTCTAAACTGATATTTAAATGCTAATGTGTAGATCAAAAGGAAAAAGCGTAAGGCAAGGACATTAATGGACAAAATAAAGAAGAAAAGTAAAGCTGGAGACCACCGAAGACACTCAGTGACTCACCGAGTAGTCACTTCGCTCGCCTAAAGTCACAGGGTTCCAACCCTTGAAGAAGACAAATTGGGCGAGGTAACATACCTTTCGGCGACCCGCCGAATGGTTTGGCGAAGGAGGCTCAAATCGCCTAATATTACAGAATGGTTGGTGAAGACACAAGCAAAACGGTGATTATCAAGGACAAATGGCGCATCGTCGATCGGGTCGGCGATCCCGACCTCAATCGCGCAAGTTTACAACATTTAAATGGTGATAACGCAAGATCAAAACATGATGAAAAGGAGCGTTTGGCGTGTCGCCGACTTGCTCAGCGACACTCGACTTATACCGCCGAACGACCCCAAAGGCCAAGTTCTGAGAAAGTATAAATGGATTTTTTAGAAAAGATCAGAGCATTCAATCATTGTAAACACTCATAGTTCGAATGAAAATATTGTCTTGCTTAGTTTTGAAGCATTTTTGAGTATTTTTTAATTGGGTTCATTGTAAGGATTTGGAGATTAATACCCAACTATGGAGAATATAATCGGTATTGATTTCTTACTTTTTATGATGTGTGGCTAAAAACCCCATTTTTGGGGGTGTGATTATATGATTGATTGTCTAAATTAGCTTATGGGTGTTAGGAATTATTTATTTTATTGTTGTTTTGAAGTGGGTCTGATCTATAGCTGAGGTTCAATTTATGAATTATAGTAAAGATTGCAATTCTAATTCAGTATTTTATGCTTGCTTGAGAAAGAGGTGTTAAGTCAAGTTTATAGATCAACATTTGTAGTGATTGGGTTGTTGTGGGTTCAGCTCGAGAGAGTGAATTCTAAACTCGATTCTACCTATCTAGCTCGAGAGAGTAGATAAAGTGAGGATTTGGGCTGTTTATAGTGTTAAGCTTGTCGAGGTTCGAGAGAACTTGCTTGAATCGTAATTGCTGTTCGAGAGAAAGCTGTTGCATCTATAGTCTAGCCTACCTACTACGATTTAGCAAATTTTAATAATTGTTGATCACCCATTTATTGAAATTGACAATCAATCGGTCACATCCTCAACTACCCCTTAATCACTTGATTACTCCCCAGTTTTTCATAATTACTTTAGTTGTTAATTGACACACAAATCCCCCCATCTGACATTCGTGTCACCCCTTTTACTTAATTGAATTTGATAATTTCTTTTTCTATAACTGATTAGACCACGTTTATGACTTCATAACTGAATTCGAACTTGTACCGCTCCCTGTGGGTTCGACCCCAACTCATTTGTTGGGTTTTATACTAGATTACGATCGCCTATACCTAGTATTGGATGAGGTGTAGTTGACCGTTTATCAAAAATGGCACCGCTGCCGGGGAGTGGTCTTTAGAATTCTATTATTGAAGTTTAAATTCTAATCTTTTAGTGTTGTAATTGAATCGACTTACCTTGTGTTGTGATCTCTTTGTGATCAGGTGGCAAGATGAGTGCAAATGGAAGCAACGTAAACCAAATTGGTCACCAAGACAATGTTGGTGACTTCAATCATGCCAATGAAGCTCAATTGGGGAGCGTAGGTGCTATTCTCTTACCTCTGGTTGTGGGTCATGCATTCCATGTGACAAACACGATGTTGCAACTCTTGCAAGCTAAGGGTGTATTTGGAGGGCTGGATCATGAGAACCCTAATGAGTCCAAGATTTCGACTCATTTAGGGCTTTGTTTTGATAGTATAAGTATCCTCAAATGCCTATTTTATGCTCTAAATTGATGTTAAAGTGTTGATTTGCATCTATGAAGGCTAAGGAGCAAGACAAGGACACTACCGGGAAAAAGGAACTAAAAAGCTGAAGAAGTGAAGAAAAGCGATCCTGGTGATCGCCAAGACCACTCGGCGAACCGCCGTGTGGCTCTTTAGCTCGCCCAAAGTTCCAGCGTGCCAGCCCTGGGGAAGAACCAATTTGGCGACATGAATGGGCAGTCGGCGAATCGCTGAACGACTCCGCGATGGCAACCTTGATCGCCCAAAGTTATAGCACCTGGAGAACTAATGGCCAATGCAAATTCTGATGGAAGGGAGCGAAGGGAGGATTGCCGAACTGGTTGGCGAGGCGCGACTTACGTGGCCCAATTGCCTTTCAGGCAAAAAATTAGACAACTATAAATTGAAATTTTAAATGCAGAGTAAAGGGTTTGGATCCCCAAGTTTGAGAGTTAGAGTTTTCTTTGAGTTTTTCAGTTTCCATTGTAGACTTTGGAGATTTCTAAGCTTAATTTGGAGGATTTGTAAGTGGGTTTTTGAACTTAATAAATTTAGAGCATTGTAAAGGCTTGGAGACTCTTACCCAGCTGATGGCTAATCTAGTTGGTAATTGTTTTTATTTTTTTATGATGTTTAGCTAAAACCCCAATTCTTAGGGTGTGATCATGTGATTATGGGCTGAATTATCTTATGAGTATTGTTATTTACTGATTTAAATGCTTAATTAAAGTAATTTTAATCATTAGCTGTGTTTTAATCTATGAATTGTAGTTGCAAATGTAATTCTAACTTAGAGTTCTGGGCTTGCTTGAGAAAGAGGTTTTAGAACCAAAGTTATTGATTACTGATTGTAGTTATTGGGTTGATATGGGTTCAGCTCGATAGAGTGAATCCTAAACCCGATTCTACCTATCTAGCTCGAGAGAGTAGATGAATTAAAGTTTTGGGTTGTTTATATTGACAAGCTTGTTGATGTTCGAGAGAAATCACTTGAAGCGTAGTAGTTGTTCGAGAGAAAGATATTACACTTATAGTCTAGCCTACCCACTGAGATTTAGCAATTCGTTAGTAATTTCAATTACTCATATAGCGAAATAGCCTATAATAGATCACAACCCTAGAATTCCTCTCTATATTGTTGTTTCCCCTATTTTCGTATTTGTTTTCGCTAGTAATTTCAAATCCAAACCCCCAATCTGACATTCGTTGTCAACCCCTTAGATTTTTCATTGTGTTTTCGATAATTTCCAATCCTATAATCGATTAGAACACAATTTGTAACTTCATAACTGAATTTGAACTTGTACCGCTCCTTGTGGGTTCGACCCCAACTCTTCGTTGGGTTTTATACTAGATAACGATCGTCTACACCTAGTATTGGATGAGGTGTAGTTGAGCGATAATCAAAATGGCACCGCTGCCGGGGAGTGGTGTTTAGAATTCTATTATTGAAGTTGAATTATGATCTTTTTGTATTATAGTTGAATCAACTTACTTTGTTTTGTATTTTTGTTGGCTGTGTTGAACAGAAGAAGAAATGAGTGTGAATGGGAGCAATGGTAGCCAAGTTGACCACCAAGACGATATAGGGAATTTGAACGATATCAACGATCCTATCCAATTGGGTGGTGTCGGGGCTATACGTCTACTTCCTGCTGAGGGGAATGCTGTTTTTCATGTCACTAGCACAATGTTTCAGCTCTTACAAATGAAAGGATTGTTTGAAGGGCTGGCCCATTAGGATCCCCATGAGCATATTTAGAATTTTGTCGACGTTTGTGGACCATTTTCGTTCAAGAATATCTCTCAAGAATCAGTCCGTCTTTGATTATTTCCATTCTCTTTGATGGGAGAAGCTACAAAGTGGCTTGCAGATCTCCCAAGAAATTCCATTACCACTTGGGATGAGCTTACCGTAGCTTTCTATGTGACATACTTTCCCCCGTCGAAAATGATGACGTTGAGAGATAGTATTCAAGGTCTTAAACGGTTGGAAGGTGAACCAATCCACGAGATGTGGCTGAGATTTCAGAAGTTGGTACTTCAATGTCCGACTCACGGACTCCCCAACAACGTCTTGTTGCAATCTTTTATACGAGTCTTGACTCGGTGAACAAAGGGGTTGCTGATCAACTAGTTCCCGGAGGTATAATGCAGCAACCTTATGAGGTTGCATCTCAACTCCTTGATGGTATGACCAAGATCAATAGATCATGGTACACTCGTGAAGACCAAGTGTGTCCTCTCAATTTTAGGATGACAAAAGAGCAGATAGAGAAGGATCAAGAGAGAGACCAAAATATGGCTAAAATGATGACGTATGCTGGACTTATTGTCGAAAAATGTGATGGGTAGTGGGTTGAAGAGTGTAAATGCTGTGGGTATTGGTAGAGCAAACCCCGATGAGGCACATTTTGAGGCATTGTATAATGAGGAAGTGAACTTCCTTGCAAATCAAGGAGGAGGTTTTCGTTCAAACTACCCAAGGTCGGGTGGAAATATGGGTTGGAATAGAGATGATGGATGGAGAGATCATGATAGAGAATGGCGTGATCATAATGCTACTTAGAAGGAAAGAGAGGGTGACAAGGAAAGATACATCCCACCTCATTAGCGTCAAAAGCCTAAGGAACAAAGGGCCGACTCAGAAAATGTCTGTACGGAAGACATGCTTTCACACATTCTCAATAAGGTAGAAGGGTCGGACAAAGTTTTGAAAGAAATGAAAGAGGACGTCTCTACACTTAATCAGACGGTCACCTCACACTCAGTGTCAATCAAGCAATTGGAAACGCAAATGGGTTAAATTTCATCTCAGTTAAACCCAAGGCCGAAAGGGGGTCTACCAAGTGATACCTTGGGTAACCCAAATAATGATCCTTGAAAGCGTATCCACGTCGTGCCACGACGTTAAATGAGGCACTTCTTGGGAGGCAACCCAAGGTTTAGTGTTTTTAAATTTTGTTTTTGAATAACGGGTATTGATTTTGCAGGTTGAAAAGTTGAAAGTGTTGAAAAAGGAGGAGTAGGTGAGCCAAAAGTCCAATCGGCGACACGCCAAATAGGTCGGCGTGCCCGATTTGGACCACCGTTTGAACCACCCAGCTTGATGGGGGATTCTGTAAAACTCAGCGAGCCAAAGCTCAATCGGCGACTCACCGAATAGGTCGGCGAGCCCGAGTTTGCCCGCCGTTTGAACCGCCAAATTACTGGGAGTTCTTTAAAACTCGGCGAGCCATAATACCACTCAGCGAATAGCCGAGTATGTCGGCGGACGCGACTTACTGGACCGACTGGCATGCGAACTGAAAGGTTTTAAAGGCCAAACAATTTAAATTTCAAAATCCTTTCACTTTCCTACTTTTTAACTCCCGCATTCTCTCATCAGATATTAGATCTTTCAAATTTTCGTACTTTTATCTTCGTGTTACTTGGAATCTTTGTTCGGGATTGATTTTGGGATTTCTTTGCCACCTAGCTTTATAAATATCGGCATAAAATGTTGGTTTTCCGAACCCTGAACTGAATTGTTGGTTGAAATCAAATGCTTGTGATAAATTGTTTTTGAATGTCGTTTGGTAGTGTAGTTCGATAATCATATGATCGTTGGATTACCTGTAATTAAATGAATTCGTGCTTAAATGATCGTAAATGGCTAATTCCCGTGTCAAAAATTGATTAAATTGTTGGGTTGCATTAAATAGTTGTTGGGTCTAGCCGGGTGAAGTCTGAGTAACCCAGATTGTGCTAATTTTCATATTTTGCCCAATGATGGAGTGGTTGACGTCATTATTAAGGGAAAAAATGTTAATTGGCCAATTTTGGCCAAATCAGGGGAAGTCTGAGTACCCCGAGGGCATGGTTAGTATGGGTCTTGATTTAATTTCATAATGTAAGTATTTAATTTTGATTTCGTGGGCTGCGGGCTTGATTTTGAAGTACAGGGTGAAAAATTGGCACGTTGGGCCATTTGGCGAGCTGGGTCGAGCTCGCCGAAGGGTTCGGCGGCTCGCCAAATATCCCCTGGATCACCCTTTAATTCCCTAAACTTTGAGTTTATGTTCTGTAACTTTCAGCGATACGTCTGAGCTCGCCGAGTTCACTCGGTGAATCACCGAAAGTGCTTCTTGTTCACCCTTCTTCTCCCCTATTTCTCTAAATTAATCTGTAACTTTTGGCGAGCTACTTCTAGTTCACCGAAAGGCCCTAAACATCGCCGACCAGCTTAGAATTTTTACACTGTAACTTTCGGCGAGCCCAACCTGGCTCGCCAAAGTGGTTCGGCGAGTCTTCCTGCTGTCTTTTTTTCTAAAATTTTTCTTGATTTTTTCTAACGTTTTCTACATTGTTTTGCAGGAATGGCTAGACCCAAATTTGCCGGTAGAGACATGCCACCCCAAAAGCGGGCACGTGGAGCGGCTGCTTCCCGGGATAAGGCTAAAAAGCTACCTCCAAAGGGAGGTAAAGGCAGGGGCAAGGCGCCCGTGATTGTAACACCGGAGGAGGCTCGTTCAGAAAACAAGGGGGTCTACGAGACACACCTCACCAGCTCCGTCAATGAGGGTGTCTCTCAGAATGATTCTCCGGCGTCCATCTCTGAGCCGGAGGATGACCAGCTATTACAGGAAAGGAGAGCAGAGCTACGCTCTAAATCGATGAATGATCCGTCTAAGATCCTAGTGCCTTTGGCGCCTACCCCTCCAGCTTCAACTCCAGTGCCTCCTCTAGCACAGACAATGGTGCAGGCTCCACCTATTCAGGGTCCTGCTCCCCGGTCACTCAACCGACTAAAGGCCGAAGGTTTGAGGACCATTCTAGAGGAGAAGAGGTTGTCCACAAATGGTGTGGTGGGCAGGCATCCAGAGGTGTGGAACACTATCAAGTTCCACCAGTTTGAGATTTTCACTAAACCCCAGGGCCCCTACATTCCTACTTGGGTTCGGGAGTTCTATTCAGCTTACGGAGACTTGGTGCCGAAGGGGAAGAAGAAGGCCAGTGTCTTCAAACCGGTGGACTTTGTGATGGTTCGTGGCAAGAAAGTTAAATGCTGCTGCTCTGACATCAATTAGGTACTGGGGTGCACTTATAATTTTACGAACCATTACATTGATTTGGTCCAGAAGAAGACATTGGAGGACCTTAAGGGTTGGCTGGAACCCCTTCTCTCCGATGTCACCCCGAGGTGGATAGAGGCAGGTACCCAGATAGAGAAGAAGGACCTGAATGTTGCTGCCAGATACTGGTTCGGGTTCATCAGCAACATCATTATGCCCTCCCAGAATGATTCCATCCGCAGACACCCGAAGGCAGTATGTTTAGGGTCTATTATTAGTCACCAGAAGCAAAATTTGGGGATGCTGATTGAGCAGGAGATGGCCATGAGGGACAAGCAACGACAGACTTCACTCTCATTTTTGGTGTTGATCACCGAGTTGTGAAGATGGGCCCGTGTTACGAGATATGAGAAGACAGATGTTCAGGTGACACCCACCTCTTCTACTGACATCCGGCGTATAGAGGTCGAGTACATGCGGGATGAGGCTGACAGGAGGAGGGCAGCACCGGTGGATAATTCCCCGGAGGTCGATGTGGAATGTTGCCTACAGAGGCAATCATGCCTCAGGCTAGTGGACCCTCAGGTTCAACTGGACCTTCTTCCCCTGAGATTCTGAGTACATCTGTTGC
>JAJONR010012132.1:0-15812 GCA_029582245.1 Solanum etuberosum | reverse complement strand
CAAACTCAAATGATCCAATGGTGCAAGGTATAGTGAATGCACCTGGATCCTCCTTTTTATGCACCAGAGACCCTGTAGCAATAGCACTGCAGTGATGAATATTTTCTGTTAGATCAAAACTTACAGCTCTTTTCTTTGTGACTAAGTCCTTCATGAACTTAGCATATCCTGGCATCTGCTTGTAGATGGCCAGAGGCATCAGATTTATACTTTCCCCTAAATCGCACAGGGCCTTTTCAAACTCAAATGATCCAATGGTGCAAGGTATAGTGAATGCACCTGGATCCTCCTTTTTATGCACCAGAGACCCTGTAGCAATAGCACTGCAGTGATGAATATTTTCTGTTAGATCAAAACTTACAGCTCTTTTCTTTGTGACTAAGTCCTTCATGAACTTAGCATATCCTGGCATCTGCTTGTAGATGGCCAGAGGCATCAGATTTATACTTTCCCCTAAATCGCACAGGGCCTTTTCAAACTCAAATGATCCAATGGTGCAAGGTATAGTGAATGCACCTGGATCCTCCTTTTTATGCACCAGAGACCCTGTAGCAATAGCACTGCAGTGATGAATATTTTCTGTTAGATCAAAACTTACAGCTCTTTTCTTTGTGACTAAGTCCTTCATGAACTTAGCATATCCTGGCATCTGCTCCAGAGCTTCCACCAACGGGATGTTCACTGACAGCTGTCTCAGCATAGTTATGAATTTTGCAAATTTCCCATCTTCAGCTTTCTTCTTGAGTCTCCAAGGGAACGGAGGAGGTGGTCTTGGTATCTGTTGTAAAGGTAAAGTTACCTCAACTTTTTTTCCTTCACTCCTGCTGGCTTTTCTGTTGGTTGAGCCTCTTCTACATCATCTACCTGTTCAGTTTCAACCTCTTCTTCTTCGTTTCTCCCCATGCCCTATTCCTACTCAGTACCTGTAGATATTGGCTCATTCAGAATCTTACTGCTTCTGGTGGTGATAGTCATGCAATGTCCATCTTTCTTGGGATTCTGAATAGTATCACTTGGTAGTGACCCATTCTTCCTCTGGTTCAGTGATGCTGATAGTTGCCTCAACTATTGCTCTATTTTCTTGATGGAAGTGGTGTGAAAATCCACCAGTTGACTCATACTAGAGAAATCACCCTTCATTTCTTTCACTCCTGCATCAGTTGATTCAACCTTTTGCAACACCTTAGCTAACATATCTTCTAGTTTGGACCCGCTGGAAGAACCACTTGCACGATCTCTATTACATGGGGGAACCTAAACACCACTGCGGTCATTCCTATAGCCATCTCTGTTCTGCCAGTTGCCTTGATCTCTATTTGCTGGTCTTTCATACTGCCCTTCTCTGGAGTAGTTTCGACTTGTATTTCTAGAATTATATCCTTGGTTTCTCGAGTTATAATTCCGGAAACCCCCTTGGTTGCCCAAGTATTTGGCCTCCTCATCTAAGTCGATGTCCTGATCTTCATACCTGTTTGGGGCTCCCACAACATTTACCTTTTCAGAGCCTGCCATAATATTCTTCATGAGTAGGTCTATCTGAGTCCTCATGTGGGCCATGTCTTGATCCCTTTCTTCCTCTCGCTTCTTTTGTTCAACTGAAAGCTCGAATGTGAACCCCAGATCTCCTACTTCAGCATCTCTGGTATGCCATGCTCTATTGTTCTTCGAGACCTCATCCATGATTTGCACGATCTCTGGAAATGGTTTTCTCATGAAGAAACCTCCACACACTGCATCAATAACAGGCTTAGTAACATAATTTAATGATCTATAGAATGCCTGTTTTAAATGTCTTTCTGTAAGACCATGGTTCGGGCATTTCTTCAGCTTTTGGCTGAATCTCCACCAAGTATCATGCATTGCCTCCCTAGTTGTTGCTTATGTGTACTTATCTCATCCTTCATCTGCAGTTCTTAGGACTCAGGATAGAATCGTTCCAGGAAGGCTTCCTTTAACTCATTCTAAGTTCTGATAGAATCGTCTGGCATCTCATTCAACCAGTTTTTTGCCTCTCCAGTAAAAGACAATGAGAATAACCTCAGTCTCATAGCATTCTAACTCACCCTAGGAATCTCCTATGATTTGCAGATCGCTACGAAATTCATTACATGCTGATGAGCATCATCACCAGCTGTCCCTCTGAATATTCCCTTCAAGTTCAGCAGCTGAATCATCGTGTTGGTGATTGTGAATTTCACACCTAGAGGTAATGCAAGCAACACTATTGCTCTGGTGGCTCCAGCTCCATCCAAATCTAAGTCATCCTCTTCGAACACTCTGTGAGCTGGTTGCTGTGCTCGACCCCTTGGAGCTTATGGTTGGCGGTGAGAAGGATCTATCTCATCTAATCCTTCATGTTCCTCCACCACCCTATGTGGGTCATTCACAACGTTCCACTGAGCACCTCTTGCAAATGTCTCAGCCTCAAGTCCCAATCTTTGCCTCAAGTTCCTGCGCATTCACCATCTTGCGGATAGTTTTCTGAAGTTTCGAATCGTAAGGAATCAATGGATCTCCCTTACTTATGGTATTGGGCATGCACTGTTGAACTTACCTGTCAGAGACACAGATAAAGAACAAGACGTAAAATTAGGAAATATAACCACAATTCGAATAAATGCTTGTAAAATATTTCTGAATTGAAATTCCGCGGCAGCGGCGCCAAAATTTGATACGTCCAAACTTACACTTCAATTAAGAAGTATAAACGGTCGAAGTTAATTTATAGAACTCCACGTGAGTTGAGGTCGATCCCACTGAGAATTTCTTTACAGAAATAGTTTCACTGTCGCGTTTATCCAAATGTTGTTATTATTTCCTAGAGAAAGTAATTTCAAAATGTAAATGGGTTTAGTTGTGAGGTTCAGGTTACCAATGTTGTTAAAATATCCAGATTAACAATTAACAGAGTCTTGATTTTAAGGTTGTATTGATAAATAAATGAAACCAGGGTTGTGTTTCCCATGACGTTACATCTGGTGTTGATTCATGAACGAGTTTCAGGTAATTCATTCTTTGCAAATTACAGGCGAGTTAGGTGTATCTAACACTTCTCAGTCTTGTTAGATAACTTTCCACTTAAATCCTATCGGTCTTAGAGTGTTAATTGATTTTACCCTCGCATATTTTAGTGTCAAAGTTCTCTTGTCTCAAACTCGAACTTTCACTCCAATTCAACAGGTTAACTCAACTTTTTTCTAACTATCGATTTTCTCTCGAACAATTGACAGATACAGACATATTCTAATGAGTGCACTCATTAGAACAAATGAATAATGAAAGTTGAGTTATATATTGCAAACATGAATCACATTCTGCTCGTTTTACGAATCCATACTTAGATTTCAGTCATAGTTCCCACAACCCTAGTTGTGGTGTTTAGCCACTCATGTTTTCAATCAAATACGCAAAGATAAGTAATGACTGCATTAAGAGAAAGCACTTACAATGATTTGCAGATTCAAAGAACAATTGATATTCAAAAATCAAAGCAAACTTTAATTCTCGATTTAATGTTAATCGATCAAAATCCACAGTAGAGAATATTTAGAAACTAGTCGCTCGTACCAGATATGATGAGATAAAAACAAAAATTAACCTAATTAATTCAAATAGTCTGTCTAAAAAAGAGTCCCACTCGAAGTAGGACTGAAATGTCGGGCAGCTTCACGGACGACCTGACGGTCCGTCATGAGCTTCACGGTCCGTGAAGCCTGTCGTGGACTGTACTTAGCCCACTAAAATGTGAATCTTCAAGGCCCTTTTACTGTAAATCCACCACGATCACCAACACAGACCGTTGTGAGGACCACGGCCCGTGAGGCCTTCCGTAGTCTTTACTTTGTCCACCAAAATGTAGCTCCTCAAGGCCTTCCCACTGGTTTGACTTCACGGTCAGCATCACGATCCGTGATAGGGACCACGACCCGTCAAAGGCGTCGTGGTCTTTACTTGAGCTTTGGTTTGCAACCTCAAAACCTCCATGCCTACTGCTTCATTACCACGAGCCTTATCACAGCTCATCAAGAGGACCACGACCCGTCTAGGGCTCCGTGGTCTTCACTTGGAGTTTGGTCATCTGCATCAACTTTCCAAGCTCACTGCTTCATCACTACTGGCCATATGACGGTTCGTCATGTTGATCACGACTCGTATTCGGATCTGTGGTCTTTTTATCAGACTTGATTTTTCTTCCTTCTTTCTATCATCCGCGTCCAAGTGTTTTACCTATTCAAGCATTACCAAACACATCATATCCATATAAATGCACATGATTTCTAGTATTAATCCTTAGCTTTGAGTGTAAAATGTGTCAATATTTCACGGCACATTAGTTACATCTATACACCACCTATCTTATTATCAGTTGTGCGATGTTATACATTTACACCACCGAGTTATAATCAGTGGACAATATATATATATCAAGTTGGGTGAAACTTGTAACACCCCGAAATTTTTTAAGTTAAGGTCTGAACCATTCTTCATTACGTATAAAGTTGTATCGTGTGATTCTTAAATTATTCTTAGGTGTTAATGTCAATTCTTTTGTGTGGGAATGTATTTGGATATGAATTAAGGTCACAAGAATCCCCTAGCACAAAGTTGAGTTGAAGCTTCCTTACCGATTGAGTTTTGATATAAAATTCTACTTAGGTCAGCTTCAAACAATTATATCTCTTAGCATATAATGAATTAGGTGTCCCATAACCTATAAGATTAAATCTCTACGAGTCCTCTTTCCAACGCCACCAAACTTGCCTCATTTTGAGTTCGGAGTAAAAAGTTATGCCCATTTTAGTGAAGCCATGTTAGGCAATCGATGTTCTATGACCGGAACTATGAATGGTGGAATGTTGTACGAACCGTAGAGCCTTCTGTGAAGGTTTTTTGCAAAAAAAAAATCAGAAACTTCTTGCATGTGTTCCAGGATTAATTTGGTCATTTTCCAAGCTTTTTAGCCCTATTCTAAGTCGTTTTTGGTGTTTTAACTAAGTATATTATTTGACTAACTAGTTTTCCTCTAAAAATCATCAATCTAAACAAAATTCTCTCAAAAATCACCTAGGGTTCCTCTTCTCCATCAAGAACCATAAAACCTTCAAGTCAAAAATTTCAAAATACAAAGAGAAGCCTTCCACCCAAGGTTTTTCTATGTTCTTCCACTCTAGAAACTCCATAAAAAAATATTTTATCAAGATCAAGCACCAAGATTCCAAGACCAAAGATTTCATCCAAGAAAGGTAGTGTTCTTACTCAGACTTAAGAAAAATCAAGTCTCCATCAAAATTTTCAGTCTAATAGCTTCATAATCAGGTATGTAAGGCTATTCATAGTGTTGGAATAGTTCGTCCTCACGCCTTATATCTCATGCCCTGAGCCTACACCCTGGACGTGATCGACACTCGAGAACCATTATTGGTCCCCAAGTGAACCCTTGGCCTGGCTGACTAATTAGCAGAAGACCGACTCAGGCAGATATAGACTTTAAAACTGAAATAAATCATTAAATCCAAGTACTCAATTAAACCGTCTGAAATTACTGAATGAAAATAGTAATAGTTTTAACAAAATATCTGAATAGCAGTATTGAAAGACTCTCAATACTATCTATCTATGAAGTCTTTACTATTTTCAGATAGGCGTCAAGACAAGACCCACGATAACTTTAAACAACTACGAAAAGTAAACTAAAGAATGAAGTCCTCTTAAAGTTAGGAGGCCTCACCATAAAACTGACGAGTGACCGGGCTATCTCAACGAAATGCTTGTTGATGATCCTGAACACTTGTACTTGCATCATAAAATGATGGAGGTCAAATGACATTAACATATTGAATGTACGAGTATGTAGTATGGCGGAGTGAAACAATAACTGAACTGAGAAGCTAAAATATAACTCAACTAAAGTAAAGCACAAACATGAGATAAAATTATTTAAGCTTCACAAATAAAATGCAGTAATAGCAAATACTAAACAGAACATATATATATATATATTCTTTACTTTGCTAGAGAGTTTCTGTAATTGACAACCGTCATTATGAGTCTTGTGATGATATAACGTCTTACCCACGTTGCAAAAACTGTCATATACTTTGTCGGAGTATAGAACGCAACTGAACTGATGGATCCACTAAAAAGGCCATCTTGAGGCGATGAGGATTCGTCTGAATTTTGGTACGATGCTATCCTACACTAGCTATGCAGTTTATGATATTTGAGTTGTCTGAACTCTTACCCCATATCGGTGCTCAATACTACTCCCATATATATATATATATAACTGAAAAGCTCACGTACAATATTCTCTGAGTTGAAATACTTCTTTAAGAACTGACTAAAGCTGTATTAAGTACTTTTGAATTACTCTGAAAACTCTCTGTACTTTTCTGAAAATAGTGTTCTCTTTTCAAGGTAAAAATGACACTTTCAAAACCACTCAAGTCCCCTTAAAATCTCCTTGAAAACTATGCTTAAATTTTTTCTCTTAAACTCTCTTTAGTTTTCAAAATCAATGTAAGGAAATTACTGATTCAAAATACTTTTAGGAAGATTCAATATATAGGGTTCATGTGGAACGACAAGCATGAACAATAATTCAAAAAGTTCAATGCATAAAGTATCGAAATCTCATAAGGTAGGAATTTCATAAAACTGAAGGCAGAACCCTAGATTCAACTTACTACTATTTGAATTTAGATGTAGGGCGTGAGGACGAACTACTCCAACACTATGAATAGCCTTACATACCTAGAAGAACAAAGTTCTTGATGAAACATTTAGAACATTTGAAAACCCTAGATTTCTCTTCTTAGATCCTTGCTCTAAGGCTTGCAAGAGTCAATGGGAGTAATAGGGTCGATTAATATTGTTTAGAACCTTATTTAGGGGTAAAAATATCGGGATTAAGGCTTAGAAGGGGTGATAAAAGACTGAACTATCCCTCTTAAAAAGCTGTCAAAAATCTTCCATGGGGACATCTACGATTCGTACGACTTGACAGTATGGGTTGTCGAAATTTCTACGGCCTATAGAAGCAATTCATAGGAACTGACTTCAGGAAACTCTAATGTGACAGTCTCTGGTAAAATGGTCATAACTTTTTACTCTGAACTTGAAATGAGGCAAACTTGGTGACGTTGGAAAGATGACTCATAAACATTCAATTTGATAGGTCATGTGTCACTTAATTCATTTTTTACTGAGATATATAAGCTTTTGAAGTTGACCTAAGTAGAATCTTACGTCAAAACTTAATCAGTAAGGAAGCTTTCAACTCAACTTTGTGCTAGGGGGTACTTATGACCTTAATTCATATTCAAATTCATTCCCACATTAAAGAATTGACCTTAAAACCCAAGGACAATTTAAGAATCACCCGATACAACCTTACATGTAAATAAAGAATGGTTTGGGCCTTAGCTTAGAAATTTTTGGGGTGTTACACTACATCTCAATTCAGTCGATAGCAAGTTGAATCTAGACTTCTGCTCTCAGTTTTATGAAATTCTTATATTATGAGATTGTGATACTTTATGCATTGATATTCTTAAATTATTGTTCATGCATGTCGTTCTAGCCTACATGACCCTACATTATGAGTTTTACTAAAAGTATTTTGAGCCACTAATTTTCCTTACATTGATTCTAGAAACTAAAGCGAGTTTAAGAGAAAAGTTTAAAGCATTATTTTCAAGAAGAGTTTGAGGGAACGTAAATGGTTCCGAATGTATCATTTTTACATTGAAAAAGAGAGTTATGTTTTCATAAAAGTATAAAGAGTTTTTAGAGTATTTCAGAAAGAGTTATTATTACTTTAGTTACCTCTTAAAGAGGCTTTTTGAGAAATTATCTCAACCTAGAGAGCACTTTTATATGAGAATACATTTATATTTTGGGAGTAAAATTGAGCATTGATTTGGGGAAAGAGTTAAGGTAACTCAAACTCCATAACGTACGCCGCCAACGTAGACATGATCGGGCCGCAAGACAGATGACTCCTCACCTGCCTCAAGAACGTTTTTAGTGGATCCATCAGTTCAGTTGCGTTCTATACTTCGACAAGATATATGGCGGCTCTAGCAACGTGGGTATGACGTTGTATCATCACGAGGCTCATAGTGATTGTTGTCGGTTAGAGAAACTCCCAGAAAGTAATGTATATTTTTATTTATATATTTTAGTTTAGTATTTACTATTATTGCATTCTTACAATAAGAGCTTAAACAATTTTCATCATGATTTATACCATACTTCAGTTGAGTACTTTCAGTCTTTCAGTTCAGTATTTATTATTATTGCATCCCTATATAAAATGTTTAAATCATTTTCATCATGATTTATACTATATACTTCAGTTGAGTTGCTTTTAGTCTTTCAGTTCAGCTATTTATTTTATTCAGCCATATTACATACTAGTACATTCAATGTACTGATGTCATTCGACATGTATCATTTTATGATGCAGATTCATATACTTAGGATTATCAATAGGAGTTCCATTGCGATCACATCATCCGCTCGTTATCTTTTGGTGATATCTCCTTGCTTTCGGAGGATTTTAGTTTTATGATTTGTTAGTAATAGTGTTTTGAGGTGTCGTGGATCTTTTTCCGACACCTATCTTATATAGCAGAGACTTTATAAATAGACAGTCTTGGTCAGTCTTTCAGTATTCAGTTTCAGATGTTTATTTAAAACTTTATGTTTAATACTCAATATTTTCAAATAACTTTAAGCTTTAATAAACTATTTTAAACAATTCTTTAGTTTTGATTCTTGTGTATGCTTAAGTTAGTCTTTTGCTTAGTAGTCAATCAGGACAAAGGTTCACTTGGGGGCCATCAATGATTCTTGAATACCGGTCAGGTTCAGGGTGTAGGTGCAGGGCATGACAAGACCCTCAGTAGAATTTAAGTTTCAGGTTATTGGTCTGATGTGACATTTAGGATTCAGGTTGACTCTACCCTTATCTTTTAGCTCAACAAAGTATATGGTTGTTTCCTTGTCTTACATACCATGTATATTTCATTCGCATTGACGCTCATATTGCCTTGAGCGTTGCATTTCATGTTGTAGGTTCAAATAGAGAACTGGATGGACCTCTTCAGTAGGAGGCTGTTGCTTTAAGCTTTTGATTGCTAAACTTCATTGTTTTTGAATTCGTTGAGATAAATATTTTGAGTCAAGTTACAATTGATGCGTAGGCTGGGGCCTTGTCCCGACTAAAAGATATTCTGTGTACTCATAAAGGCTTGTGCACGTGTGATATATAATTGTGTTGGGTAAGACTTTGTCGACCTTGTTATTAGCTATCTATTTTGATGTTTTCCTTGTCGGCCTTGCTTTATATTTACTATTTTTGAGTTTGGCTTAGTCGACCTTCTAATTTGATAAATACTTTCTGCACTTGACCTTATCGTCCTTGAGTTATTTACCTGTTATTGTGTTGTTAGTGTTTCTGATAGCTATACTTAGAGACCTCGTCAGTCTTAGACATTCAGTGGGTTTATTAAAAAAACACTCAATTTCAATTACTCGATTTTTCGGGGCTTTAGGTATTGGGCGTGCTTTCCTTGATTTGGGTGTGATAATAAAACTCCACTAATAAGTAACAGTAGAATCAAATAGAGTTTCGTGTTGATAACGTGTTGTAAAACTAAGATAAAATTAACAATATAAACAAGAATAAGAAATGTAGAGAGCAAGAGAGAGTTTTCTTTCATATGTTTCAAGTGTATCCCAAATGTACTCTTCAAGTATTCAAGTGCATACAATATAATCCTAAAATCTCTATTCACAGGGATACATTAAATAAGTCAAAGGGTGTCATAAACGTGACATTAACCTTTGAGAATATGAGAAACTTACGGAGAATATGAGAAAATTATGGGATCGTAGAATATCAATGAAAAAAAATAATCAATAGTGATATCATAAAGCTGAAAATAATAATCTTTACACCAAAAATAACATTCTTTTCTTTTTCACTTTGGTTTATATTAATGGGAATGTTTCTTTGTGTTTTAATTTTTTTTTTAATAATAATGGACAAGAGCATCTTAGTTGCTTCAATCACAATCCTATATGTCTTGCTGAAGAATATTCTTTTGAATTATTAGCACTTTAACTCAAATAAATAAATAAATAAATAATTATCCTATATAGTTGAATTATAAAAACTAAAAGACCACTTTCAATAAATAAACATAAATATATAAAAAAAAAAATCAAAAAAAAAACATTTTTTGACTAAATAAATAAAAGAAGTTGACATAACCATTTTGCTAGCGTTTCATCATCATCAAAGCAATACTTGTCTTCTTCTCCTGGGGAGCTTTACCATTTTATAACACTAGAATTTGTAACCCTAATCTTGCTGTAAGAAAAATATGGATGAAGAGTATGATGTGATTGTGCTTGGTACTGGTCTCAAGGAATGTATCCTCAGTGGTCTTCTCTCTGTTGATGGTCTTAAGGTTTTTCTCTTCACTTTAACTATTTTTCCTTGAGTTAGCTTTAGATATGACTTTTGATTTCTTCGAGATCGGTTACTTGCTTTCGTTACTGTGTATCTGCTGCGATTTTGTGTTAATTTGTTAATTGATTCAGTAGTTTGCTTCATCACTTGTTATAAGTTGAATCCCTTTTTCAATGAGTTTTACATGTTCTTACTTGAAACCCATTAATTAAACCCATATTTAAGTAAGTTTATGCAAGGTAAAAGTTGTTTTAAAACTTGCTGTTGTATTCTCTTTTGAGAAATGTTGGGAATTTGTCTTAATTGTTTGTGTGTTAGGTACAAGTACTGAAAAAGAACAGCAAATAATTTGAGTTTTGGGCGAAAATTGTCCCGTATCTATGGGAGTAGGTTCATATTGGTCCTTAACATGAGCATTTTTAATCCTTTAACTTTGCTAAAGTGACTATTGATCTGCTTAACAGAACCCGTTTAGAAGTAACGGTTTTAAACCCACGTGACTTGTAAAATATAAAACCCATAAGGTTGTGTTGTCGCACGCGATTTTACTGCCATTAAGGATAAATGGTTACTATTTTTCGAGTGGGACAGATAGTTGCGTTTTGAAGTATTGTCTTCTGATATAAATAGCTACTACTATATTAATCATAAGAAATGAAGAAGGCAAGAAGATTGTTCTTGCCGTTAGATTTTAACATTGTTATGTTAGGGAGACCAAAAGTGCTTCACTTTAGGAAAGTTAAGGGATTGAAAATCTTTGAAATTTAATCAGAACAACACTGAGCGGGTAAGATATAGGATTCTTGTTTGAGTCGCGTGAATCAGAAAATGGGTCTAGGATTTCAAGTCCACTCGTTGATTTCGATTGCGTGTGCTTAGGATAGAAGTTTCGTATTAATGTATCGCTATGCTATTAAGTATTTTGATTGAAGTTCTTAATCTGGCCCAAATTGGTACACGCCGATTCCATTTTGCCGAATTGAAAGAGGTGCCCGACCTTCCTTCTCTTGATCCCCAACCACCTCCCGTAGAGGCGGGTCAATATCAATATCTATACAAGGATTGCTTATGCTCAGATTATATTTGAAGGACCAAAATGAACCAACTCCCATACATAAAAGATAATGTTAGCCCAAAATTCCAAATAATTTGTACGCTTGAATGTTAGTGTAAAGAAATAATGGGGGATAAACTCTATTAGAGCAATTTATCTTATTCTCTTGATGTCTTCTATTTATTTCTTTACCAAGAGATATGCTTCACATTCCATTTAACTTGAGTTGCCTGCTAATTACTGCTTCTTTTATTGTATAATAGGTCCTGCACATGGACAGGAATGACTACTATGGAGGAGAATCGACGTCTCTCAATCTTGTCCAGGTAAGGTTGCTCTAATAGTTGACAATTGTTACTTTCTGTTTCTGACATTTGTTTAATTGAGTTGTCTGCTTTCCAGCTCTGGAAGAGGTTCAGGGGAAGTGATAAGCCTCCAGCTCAATTGGGTTCTAGCAGGGATTATAATGTTGACATGATCCCTAAGGTTTTCACTTTTTCCTTTTTTGACCATCTGCTTAATGGAAATCCTTTGATTATGTACTGGTATTCTAACTTATTGGTTGGGGCAGTTCATTATGGCTAATGGTGCGCTTGTACGAGTTCTAATCCACACCGATGTCACAAAATACTTGTACTTCAAAGCTGTTGATGGCAGCTTTGTGTATAATAAAGGAAAGGTACACTTCTTTCTTTCAGTGCCGTTGCAAGGTGTTAGCTTTTAGTTTCATGATTATTCTTTGCTCTAACTTCTCATTTACTTGATGAAATAGGTCCACAAGGTGCCTGCCACTGATATGGAGGCACTTAAATCTCCTTTAATGGGAATTTTTGAGAAACGCCGTGCTCGGAAGTTCTTCATCTATGTTCAGGATTATAAGGAGAGTGACCCAAAGACACATGAGGGGATGGATCTAACAAGAGTGACAGCAAGAGAGCTTATTGCGTATGCTCCTGACTTGAACTTCCTATTCCTCTTATTTCTTTCCATATGTTAGTTGAGGCTTTTCATATCAGAGATATCGTTGTTAAATTCTCTGAGATTTTGTCTTTTCTACCTGTTATTAAGAGTTATCTTAGAAGAAAAGAAACGAGTAAAATTTGGTATCAAAAATAGAAAAAGAGAAACTACTGAGTAAAATCAATATATGGTGCCTATGAAATATGTGGTTTGTCTTATGCTTTCTTAGCGTGTGTCCCACATTAGTTGAGGGAATTGGTTGTTGTTTCTTTAATATGATTTTGGCAATCCTTACGTCATGAGCTAGTTTTGTGGTTGAGTTGGGTTTGAGGTTCATTTCTCTTAACATGCTTCTACAGTGGTGAGAGGATCTGATGGTTAGAAGATGAGAAATTGTTGTTTTTCTAATATTTGATCTTTCTATGTGATTTCTTAATGTTTCGAAATTATCAGTTGGTAGAAGTTGGCATCAAAAAGTGTTGGTCAGCATTGCCTATAATAGTAAATTGTGACCTATTTAAAGAACTGGGGCTTATGATAATTCTTCCTTTTTATCAGAAAATATGGTCTTGATGACAATACTGTGGACTTCATTGGTCATGCATTGGCATTACACAGAGATGACCGCTACTTAGACAAACCTGCGTTGGATACAGTGAAGAGAATGAAGGTACCAAATTGTTTTGCTTTTAAATTCTCCAGCCAGTGGTATTTAAAGTTCCATGTGCTTATCTGTAGCTTTTGTTCCATGTATGTGATAGCTGTATGCTGAGTCTCTTGCACGTTTTCAAGGAGGATCACCATATATCTACCCTTTATATGGATTAGGAGAGCTTCCCCAGGTACCACCTTGAGTTCCTCGTTGCATTTTGTATCTTCTGCTTTTGTTGTTATTAGTCATCCTCCAACATCTTAAAAGGTTCTTGAACTTATTAACTTTTCTTTTTTTGGATTGAATCATTTTGATTTGGTAATTATTGCTTAATAGGCATTTGCTCGACTTAGTGCTGTGTATGGTGGGACCTATATGTTGAACAAACCTGAATGCAAGGTAAAATTTATATTTCTGTTTTTGCTGAGTGTAAAAGGTATCTTTAATTTCATGTTATGTCCTCAAAACAATGTCTCCTCAAATTCCAGGTAGAGTTTGATGAAGAAGGAAAGGTCTGTGGTGTCACTTCAGAAGGAGAGACAGCTAAGTGCAAGAAAGTTGTATGTGATCCTTCTTACTTGAACAACAAGGTAATAAATGCTCTAGCTGATATTTTTAGTGACTTCTTAAATGTAATGTAGCCAGATCATCTTATTTCGCTTTGCATTTGGTCATATTAGTACAAGGAGAAAATACCATGTGGTACGGGAGGTTTGGTAAAACTTGGTTATAGACAACTGATAATTCAAGTAGAGTAATATGTACATCATTGAAATTTTTTGACTTGTAAAAATAGGAAAGGCCATTCTCCGTGTAAATCAGTGTCATGGACAATGTTGCTTAGGAGATGTCAATCTACCTGCTATTGGAATGTCTGACATAATTGTTTTAAGTGGTTTTGATTAATTAATAAACCCAGAGCATATTACTGCAGGTTAGAAAGGTTGGAAAAGTTGCAAGAGCTATTGCAATTATGAGCCACCCAATTCCAAATACCAATGATTCACACTCGGTGCAAATTATTTTACCCCAAAAACAATTGGGCCGTAAATCTGATTTGTAAGTTCTTCTCCAATATGCTGCAAAATTTTATTCTTTTCCTGCAACTCATGGTAGAGCGAAATGCTAACGAAACAACTTGAAACAAAGCCTGCTCTTGAGATTAAATTTATCTGTCGTTAAGCTTGTTTGAACCTTCTTTCTTGCTGGTGTATTATTGCATGGTGTAAAAATTTGTTCAGTTTCAAAGTCATCACTTTTTACCTTACCCCTGGTTGCAAGAACACTTTTCATGAAATAACAAAAGATAGGCTTTAAAATATTAACTAGACCAGAATTTTTCTTATTAAATTTTCCTTGGAGTGGATGAAAGACTACCTTCTAGTTGCATTTTTAAATTTCTCTATCCTAACTATAACGATCTCATATTCTAAGTTCTAAACATATGTGCAACATTTGCCATGGCTTTCGCTCCTCGCTTCTCTATCTGATATATCATATTATGTTACTTATAGTTATTGAGATTTGAAAGATTTTCAGTCTCATGATGATGCACTCCAAGTTTCCATAGCGAACTTTTATTAGTTCGCTCTCTCACATTCTGATACTGTTTTCTTCAGCATCTCAAACTCAAAGCTCCTATCATTTTTTTTGACGGCTGATTCCCTTGACTTGATGTCTTCTTTTGTCTGCTTTAATTTATTATTAAGCCCGGGGGTGGGTTGTTTGATTATTCCCATCGCATTCATTTGGGTAACCAACTCTAGTTTTCCAAAAAAAAAAGAAGGGTGGGAGTTCATTGGCACATTCCTTTTCTTGATAGATCTGACTGTGTAACCCCATCCCATTTTCTGCATATATTATTGTGGAATCGGATAAGATTTTTCTGTGCCCTTATAGGTAAAATGGTATTTTGGCTGACATGGTTAATTTATTTATGAGTGGATCCTAAACAATGAAAACTTGGCTGGGAATGGCCCGGTTTCAGCTTTCTTAGGTTTTGAATGTCAATACAAAGCTACAAAATTTATTCTATCTACTATTGGGTTCACATTGTTAGGTACTAATTGGGGGGGGGGGGGGATTGGTTGGGGCCGATACTTGTTGGTAAATGGAATATTACTAGTGTTTTATTAAGTTGATTTCAAGTATTTATTGTATTTCTATTCAGGATCCAGAACTATACATGGACTATAAACAAGATCTGCTTGTGTGCATTGTTGATCTATACCAACTGTAATCAGCTTCCTTGAGTAGTAGAAACATGGATTATAAAAATACATGGCTGCTAACTAGTAATTGTATCAAATCAACATATATTCTACAAATAATGAATCATTGCTTGGAGTTCTGGTTTACCGTTGAACTAACAACTAATACAAAAAATTATGAACATTGTACTAAACAGTTTGTAAATCTGAGAGATGGTCTTATTGCTGATTGCCATTAGTATCAATACTATTTCTACTTTATAAATGCTCCTAGAGAAGCTTTCC
The DNA here is from genome assembly GCA_029582245.1 of Solanum etuberosum. NCBI lineage: Eukaryota > Viridiplantae > Streptophyta > Magnoliopsida > Solanales > Solanaceae > Solanum > Solanum etuberosum. The sequence goes on along the minus strand of JAJONR010012132.1, from coordinate 168 downwards.
GTCCTTGAAAATGTTAGTTGTGCTGACTTGGTTTTGCAAAGAACTCTTAACATTTTGGATATTAGAGGGTATCTCTTCTTACTAGGTTGTGTTTGGATCTTCAGGTACCTGTTCTGTTGTTCTTACACTCATAATGTTGCTCCAAAGGGCAAATTTATTGCATTTGTC
>JAJONR010012131.1:0-23030 GCA_029582245.1 Solanum etuberosum | reverse complement strand
TCTAACAGTAAAAAGCCAATCAGAGTGTAACCTTCTCACTACTCTTCCATTGCTCATTGATTTTCTGATCAATATCACAACCCTTCAAGTAAGTGTCAGGATTCATTTTTTGATACGGGTAAGACTCGGGATTTGTAACTGCATCCATATTCTCTTGAATTGTTCTTGCAGTTCTCTTATGTTGCTCAGCCAGATGTTTCAGCTTAGCCTCATTCTCAATTCTTCTTTGATACTCTAAAGTTTCTTCTAGCTTCCTTTCCTCGGCTTCAAGCTCAATCATACGTTTGTACTCCTCTTCCTGTAGATCTAAGGAATTACCAGTTTGAGGAATTTCACTCTCTTGATCATCTCCATCATGAGCAAGTGGAGATGAGCTGCACCAAAACATACACTTGGAAATATTAAAGGCCGTAAATAGTTTGCTAAGATGACTAAATAGAGGGTATGTAAATGGAGAAATATGCCGTTAGGAACTAGGAAGAGACATACACATGATCCACAGTCTCATGGTGAAGCACATGCAATTCATTACCACTGTTAGGCTGCACAGGTAAGAGGAAACAGGTTATACCTTCCCCCAGCAATACACATAAACAACTGCTTCAGAAACAATAATCTGACCCACAGCTCAAACCTTTGAATCTTTTGCTTTTCGATACTCTTGTTTCTTTTTCTTGTCCTTTGTCTTTTCATGGGGATGTTTAGACTTCTCATTTCCCCCACTTGAACTCTTTTCGGAATCACGTGCAAGTTCAGCCAGAAAAGCTTCCCTTGTAGCATCAGATTTCTCGGTAGCGTCCTTCTCGGCCAGGTCCTCCAAGTGTGCCTAAGAATAAAAAAAAACAATCATCCTAATCAAACAAAGAATGAGAAAGGCGAAACGACAAGAAGATAGGAGTACAAACAGCAGTAAAAGATTTTAAGAGCAACATAGGTACATCACAACAGCAGATACCCGCAGAAATGATTTCAATAGAGGCACTAAAATTCGCCGGTAATCTTGGGCAGAAGCCGGCTCAAGCTTCGACTCCAACTGCTGCATCCCGGTAACCACCCGCATGATTCGTGCATCAATTTTGCTAAGCTGCATCCATGAAATTGTAAGATCAAAACGACAATCAAAAAATGCAGAAAAACAAAAAAGAAAAAGAACATTGGATTATAACTGATCCACCAACCTCAATGGAGATATGTTCCTTCTGTCTCTGTATTGCAACTTCCACACTAGAGTCCACCTGATGAAGGTAGTCCTTCAGTCTCCAATCATCCTCTTCGCCAGACTCCAAGTCACAAAATTGAGACGTTCCACCACCGTAAGTTTCGTCAAATCCGAATTGATTTACATTGAGAGATTCTGCTTCCTTAAGAACATTTGATATAGCATCCAACTCAGGCCTATTGCTGATAATTGTAGTGTCGTTGTCACTATCTATGAGTTCTTCTCGTCGCTTTCTCAAGACAGAATCGTAGCTTTGTCGGACAAATTCTGTTTCATGTTCTCTTTTTTTACCCTCTTCTAAGCAAAGATCTTCTACTGCCTGCAGTGCTTCCTCGTAACTTAGGTGCTCACATTTTCTCTCACACAAACCCTGGAGGTCGTAATACTCCTTCTCAAGCAATCGGAGAATTTCCATACCTTGTTGACCTTTTTCTTCACTTGCACGTGTCCATGATGCCAAAGCTGCAATACTTGATGGACCAGTGAATAACCAGGACAGTAATGCATCTGGGTCAACTAAAACTCCATCTTGATACTGATTACCAGACAAAATTGTTGTATTTCTGTCATTAGAAACTGCATCAGGATATGAGCTGGGAGAAAGATTGCGCTCCAGGAAATGCTGATCAAACAGCAAACATGAGCTGTCCTCACTGAAAACTATTTTCTCTAGATTGTCAATTCCATGACATCCATTGCTTGTTTCATCCACAGCACCAATTTTCTCAGGGTACCTCCCTAAGCCACAAGAATGAGAAAGTTCTTGCAAGTATTTTAATACCTTTTTCAGTTCTTCGGGACCCAAAAAGCATATGCACAGAGGGCTTTGATCAATATTGTAGTTAAGAAGTTGAGAGCCAAAAGGAAGACCCTGAAGTTCTTCCACCACATAATGCATAACCTTGCTGAGGTGAGTTGAAGCAAGATATTTATTTTTAATAAGAGCCTCAAACACAGCACGGATTCTTTCAAGAAGCTTTGCTCGCTCAGGGTCATCAGACAGTGGCAAGTCTTCAGGAAGTAAACAAATCTTTGAACCACCATCTTCATCACAATCCATATAGTCAATATCTGAGATCTTATCATTTTTTCTGCTCACAACCATATTTACATTGAGTCGATCCCCTACTTTCTTCCTTCTAGGGAACGAATCCCATTCGTCTTCATGGCAGAAAGCCTCCAAATAGCCATCCTTAGACCCCTCCCCATCATCTCTTCCATAGGTCTCATCTAGAAAACCATGGCCTTGATATCTTGATTGCTTATCAAGCATTTTCACTGCCGCATTAATATCTAATGGTTTCCAAGAACAGTTCAGAAGCATCTCAGCCCACTCATTCTCAACATTTTGAGGCAAAACTGACTGCATTTTAGGCAGCAAAGATCCCATGTGATCATGCACAACATGATGAACGTGTGATTGAGAATCAGCAAAATTTTCATTGCACCGGCAACATCTCCAGAACTCCCATGTTTTATGGGTCTCGGCAAATGGAAGAGCATCAGAAAGTACTTCAATAGCCAAATGATCCTTAGAAACAGTAAAATGTTTCTTAAGATCTGAAATTCTAATTCTAAGCAATTCTTTCTTCACATCCAAACTTATGGAATTCCAATATGACTGCACCCACTTCCTTCTCTCCGTGGAAGAAGCATTCTTCTTTGCATTTCCACTCTTCCTCCTATCACCTGCTCTCTGACCCGATCCTGCAGTTGAATCCAAACTTTTGTCTCCATCATTCTGTGATTTGACAGTTTCTGACTTCTGCTGCAACAGCCTAGCAGCAGCTACCCGAACCTCAATCTCTTTTCTCCTCTCTTCAGGTGTCTTAGTCGCCTTCTTAATTTCATTTGGCCTTCTTCCCTGAACCAATCTCAATTCCATTGGGTCCTCAGACACCCTCCTAATTGGAATTAACCTGAATTTCTCCTCCCCAGTACCTATATTCTTCATCCAAGTAGAAATGGAAGCAAAATTCGACTTCTGAATCATGTTATGAAGCTCACCATGTATATGAGATATTCGAGCTTCAGGTGAGGAGATCTTCTGTTGACTCTCCTCTTGTAAGCTCTCTTTCGCAGGATCAATGGGGTTTTCAATTGCCAATGCTCTTTCACACTCCTGCACAACTTCCTCATACTCCTTCCCGTCATTTGCTGCTTCATACAACAAATTAGCATAAAAATGTGAAAACTCAACTGAGTACGGAGACAGTGACACTGCTTTCCTAGCACTCTCAATTGCATTCCTTAAATGCCTCTGCTTCGTATTAGGATCATCAATAATAGAAGCCACCTTCACACAAACTGTGCCCTGGACGCGATGAATCAGTGCCGAATGAGGCGAATTTTCATGCTTAGTAGACAAGTCCTTCATCAACCTTAGGGCTTTAGTATGGTTCCCACGTCGCAAGGACGTTAGGGCACGCTCACATTCAAGCTTAATTGAAGCATAAGAAGCCGAAGACGATGAACAATTGTTCTCATAATCATTTACAGCTAGGGCATCGTTTCTACTCAAAGATCCATTCGTAATTGAAGGAATCGTTGAAACTAGCTTTAGGTCAGCATCAATCGACGGCGGTGACCCATCTTCTGAGACCGCCGCCGGTGAACTTGAGGGTTTGGAGCGAGGAGCGACGGTTCGCTTCTTATGCCCCATCAATAATTTCTCCTACGTCGATTTAATCGAAGGCATATACAAACCTATTTCATATCCATATACAAAATCCAGCAATTGCGCAGATTAAATATCTAACTATACTCGTATCGATACACAGCAGAGAGAGAAACTTACCGGCGAAGAAAACAATCGATCGGAGATGAATAGAGTGTATAAATTATAAATATGTATAGGGAACTACGTATGGATAGTGTCACTCTCGTGGAGAGGGTAGGGGTATATGTATAGAGGTTGAAGATATACGGGGGTAGGTAGGTGGGAAGGCGATGTTTGGGAAGATATGTACTGTTAGTGAGCTCTGGGGCTTTTTGGGGAAAAAATCGACTTTAGTGGGGAAATAAAGGACAAAAATGCTGGGGTGGCAATACATATAAAAAAAATTCTTGAGGGTAGTAATTATTAATCATTTGTTTTAAGATTTTGTTACCTTTTATGTTTAGGTTACAAATACAAAATCAGTCTATAAAATTAAGATTCGTTTAATTTATTTGGATTCGGGTGGGTTAATTATTTATTTATTTAATTCATTAATTTAAAAAAATGACTAATATGCAACTCAAGTTGTTTAATAAAAAAATTTATTTATATGTTATAAAAAGTTTGAAATGTTATATAAAGTCGTAATATAAGAGGGATGGAAATTTATTAGGTTAGGAAAAAAAAGGAAAGAATTGAAAATTTAGTAGGAGTAAGAGATTTGGTAGATTGAATTACGTTGTAGTTTTTAGTCCAATTTAATTCAATTTATTTCATCCAAGTAACTTGTGGATTATTCAATGACTCGCTTATTTATTAACTTAGCTTATTTTGACACATTTAATTTCTTCTCTCTTTTTTTGGTGGAATGGAATAATATTATTAGATAACTTTAGGATATTACAAGAGAAATTGAAATAGTACTACATTAGCATCTCTAATAGCAATGTTGTTAGAAGCATTAGTGGTAGTAAATATATTGCTAGCATCTAATAATATTATCGTTATCCATCACACTAAGGTTGCACAAGATTGCTAGTTTAGTACAAGTAGATAAAGATATAAATCTAGTAGATACTACTCCATTCTTATTAGCATACAAAATGGGATTAGCCTTTTCCGAAAGAGCTATCAAAACAGCATTGGAATTAAGAATTGTTTATCTTCAATTTTAAAATTGTATGTTCAATTTTAAAGATATAATCATGATAGATTATTCGAATGAAGTAGTAAGAAATTAAGAATTGTTTATCTTCAATTTTAAAATTGTATGTTCAAATCATCAAAATTGTTATGGAATTAATTATTTAGTACACTAGTATAGTTTAAACAAAATACAATCTTTAATTTTTATTTGTACAATGAACTGAAAATAATAAAAACATAACAATGTGTCAATCATACAAAAGTAAATAAATTCGTAAAGAGTTGATATTGCAAAGACTACAAAAAAAATAAAAAATAGTGATATAGCTAGTATTGGTTTACCTCAAAATGGGAGAGTTACAAAATGTTTTTTCTCAATAGACCTAGCTATAAAATCGTATGGAGTTGAGGTCATTATGAACAAACAAATATATCAGATCAATCAGTATTTAACGCCTAACAGATAAAAGATGCGATGAATAATACAAACATGCAATATTTTTGGAGATTTCCATATTACAATAATGTTTTGTAAGTGTGGATTACTATTTTAATTTATTGTGTATGAGTGAAGACAAAATCATATTTTTAAAGTTGAAGTCTTTTTCTTCATCAAGAGTGAGAGATCCGTCTAAGAACAATAAAAGCAGGTTGTTGGGCTCGGCAGCTCCAATAGCAAGGCTAGATCCAGATCCGCATGAGGAATGACTAGCGAAGTATCAGGATTAATTTCATACCATACCTCGTGACAGAAGTCGTCTTTGATTCACTCCCTCTTGCAATCCTAATTTCCCAGCACTCTGATCGGAGATGCTATTTTCTTTAGTAAAGAGCCTTGCTAGCGGATCAAAAACATATTTATTCAATTCCATAGCAAATGAGAATCAAAATATCAATATTGATTTACATAAATTTTAACGCACACATATAAACAAATTTATATATGTGAAAGAAGGTTATCAACTAAAAAAAAGGTTGATCTAATCAAATAAACAAAAAAAAAATTAAAACTTATTAGCAATTAAAATTCGACATCTTAACAATGATATAAGTTTATCACAGTTAAATAATAAATTTAAGTTGGAATACATATTAATGAAATATAATCAAGTAATAAAACTTGTAAGTGTATATCAAAGATATGCGTCATGTATGCAATATATTCTTCATTAATTTGATGCAAATACTTAGTAGTATGAGAATATATTTTTAAACTTCTCCTTGTATGAACTTATTTTCAATGACTTCTTTATGATTGTATTCATTTTCATATCTAATTTGTTATATTTTTATTTTGAATCTATTTTTTTTCAAAAGTAATTTTTCTATCATCTTGAATAATATTCCATACATATTATTTTTCATATATCTCATATATGAGATTATATTAGATATTACTATCGTTAGGGATTGTAATTTCTTTAAAAGGAATTATATATATTTTAAGAGAAAAATAGTGCAAATTTTATATCAATTATGTTTTTGTCTCTCAAAATATGTTAGTTGACGCATTATTTGTAAATTTTTGTAGAAGCAAACACAAAAGTACCAACACATTTTTTTTTTACATGTAATGAAGTGGTTAACTAGGAAATATAAGTTTTCAATTGAATAACAATGGATACTAGAGTTTGTTCAAATTGACTTTTCATTTTTTATTTATAAGCTAAAATTCACAAGTTAGAAATTCTAATTTATGGTTTTTGATTTATTTTTAACATTTTAACTTAAAATTAAGTGTTTATAACAATTTTTTTAACTTATTCAAACACTCAAAAAATGTTTAAAAATTAATTTAGCTTAAAATCACTTAGAATAAGCCACTTCAAACAAAATCTAAATATTGCGACTCAAAACGTCGTGATACAAAGTCCATAAAAGTTACAAATTTCGTAATACAAAATAATTTTTTATAGTACAAATCAATTAATTAGATCCATTTTTCTTAAAGAAGTGAACATTTCATGCGCAATCTATCTGACTTTATATATATATATATATATATATATATATAACTATTTTCAAAAGTGGTAACTTGTAAATGATAAATAATTAGATATATTTTATATAAAAATATTGTTCATTTTTTTCTTCTTTTCCTTGTTATTTTGTTACTATATAATAGTGTGATTCAAATATATAATACATCAATTTGATTGTATATTAAATAAATATATGAATTTAGATTATGACATAAAATAATGTCCCAAAATTGGCTATACTATTCACTTGCGCCAAAAAATAAAAAGCTAAAGAGTCAAATGGTTAAATTAGTCCTTAGCGAAGAGCCCACACACACTGCCTGAAATTCCACACGCCCTTTTACCCTTCCAAATTCATCATTTCATCTGAAGAAACAGCAATAGCTACCGGAAAAAATGGGGGTCGATTACTATAACATACTCAAGGTTAATCGTAACGCCAGTGAAGAAGATTTGCGTAAAGCTTATCGCCGGTTAGCGATGATTTGGCATCCTGATAAGAACCTTGGCACCAATAAGTATGAGGCGGAGGCAAAATTCAAGCAAATTTCTGAAGCTTATGATGTTCTTAGCGATCCACAGAAGCGTCAGATCTACGATCTCTACGGTGAGGAGGCGTTGAAAACGGGTCAGGTGCCACCTCCTCCAAGAGGTGGACCCCACAACATGCGGAATCCTCATCCTAATCCTTCGTTCCGGTTTAATCCTCGAGATGCTGATGATATTTATGCGGAATTGTTTGGGGCATCGTCGTCGGAGAATAATGGGAGGGCGAGGAAGACTCGAGATGGGTTTTTTAGGAGTACCACGAATGGAGGGGCTGAGTTTTCCGGTGCTGGGAACTCCGGTACCGGAGGGTTAAGAAAGGCTGCGCCGGTGGAGAATGCATTGTTGTGCAGTTTGGAGGATTTGTATAAAGGGGCCAAGAAAAAGATGAAAATTTCTAGGACTGTTCTAGATGCTTCCGGGTATGTTCAATTTGTCTGCATTGATTTTTGCAATTTTCTTGCCTGATCGAGTGTAATTGTACTGCTATATGTTGCTCTGATGAATTAGGTTACTGTTTGCTTTCTTTTAATTGCAAGATTATATTTTTATTGAGAAATTCTTTGTGCATTTTGTTAAAGATTGGATTTTTATTTATGGAGGAAGTACAAGTGCATTTTTGAGAATTTCATAAGAGCAGTGCATGGGGATGTAGTATGTTTCTAGGCTACATTATCTGCTGTTAGAACTTCACGAGAGCATTTTCAAAGTTGATTGAGGTTTGTGTGTGCATCATAATGAAGTTTCTTTTCATGCCTAGTTTGTTGGTTATTATCTGGTGCGGTTGACGTGCATTGGTGAGATTGAGATACTTTGTTGAGTGCCTGATAAAACATTAGATTCATAGTGCAGTTATATCTTTACACGAGGGAGTACCGAGTATGTACTTGCTTAGGGAACATAACTACCCTTTTTGAGTTTAGAAGATGGCTAGATTGGTTGGATACTGTGAAGTTGTTAGTTGGAAATTGGTGCAATAGGAAGAAATGTATGAATTGCAAAAGAATGTGTGTTATCCAGGAGATTCACTTCTAAGAGTGATTCTTAGGTCAAGAAAAAGGTTTACTTCCAAGAGTGATACTAAGGTCTAGAATTAACTGTAAATGCATTAATATACAGTACTTTAGCCATTTAATGTTCGGTACCTATAGATTAAGGTAACAAATTTGGATAAGTAAAATCCATTTCATCAATCATAGCACCAAAAAGGTGCTCAAAACAATGCACAGCAGCAAGTGATTTAGACTCTTTCTGCATACAAAGACTAAGAATTCTAAAGTAGTGTCAAAATCACATGCATTTGTCAATTTACACAAAAAGCTCAGCGATTCCTCGATAGTAAGTGAGCATTTATAAACAAAAAGGCACAAAGATTGTGTCATGGTTACATCAGGCTTTAACAAGTTTATTAGTATCCATATCTACAAAAAGCTTAGTGATTGAAGACAACTAAATTATACGGTGCCTTGGCACAGGGCTCAAACCTGTGACCTAAGACACAAGTTCCTCTACCTTTGCCAATTGAACTAATGCCTGGGGCAGAGAGAGAATAAATTTTATGTGAAATGTATCTTCCTATTCTTGCATAACAACAAATTTAATGATAAAATGTAACGTTTTAGTTACAATCATGACATACAATACGATAAGGATACACAATCCAAATAACACTTTAACCTTGTCCTGTAAGAGATATATGAGTCCTTTTACTTTTGTCACAGTAGAGGACACAATGTCGTTGAGTTACAAAGTGAAGCACTCTACCAAGAGAGATACCATTCTATCTTGGTCTCTCTCTTAAATTAACACAATAACTTCTATTGGCTTTCTTTTTGCTATCCTATCTACTGAACTGTCAGTATTGACAAAGTGTTTTCCTTCTTGCTTTAATATGAAGTCTTCATATCTTAATGCACACATTAATTTATTTGGGAGCTATTAGAGTGAGACAATAAAACTGGCTAAAGACATTTGTTTTAGAATTTTTGGTTTGTTCACTCAACCGACATAGAAGGGAAGTACCTTTTTTTGTGGGGGTGGAAAAAGTATGATCTGGATAGAAAATCAAAGCTATGGAACTTGCGCGTACTAAGATGTGGATCACCCAAGGTTCCCAACATCTAGGCTTCAACTTATAGGTTGAAAATTCCTCTTATTTGGCTTTTACTTATGTTTCAAGGGGCTTTGTGAATTGGGATTTGAGGGAAATTATGAAAGGAAGAGTTACGAGAGACATAGTTGATGACTCTAACTTAATAAATGATTTAGAATTGGTTGACCCCTCCCTCCCAAACAGGTGGCAAATCACTTGGGTAAGAGGCAATCATTATTCAATAGCTTCTGTGATTGATAGATCTCTCAAGAATAGGATGAAGAATTTAGTTGGGAATTCACTTGAAACATTTATCTGGTTGATTGGGTAACCAAAATTGGACTTCAACTTTGACAAAATGTGGCTAGAAATTGAAGGTGTTGAGAATATCATTAACTAATTAAAGTGTGCTCTTTCTAACAACTTAAGCTTTTAGATGAGATGGTCACACACTTCAACATGGTATCAGAGCCGCAGAAGTCCTGGGATCGAATCTCACCGCCACCCAAATTAAAAAGAATTTCCACGTGCTTGGCCATGAAAAAGAATCAGGCCCGCACGTGAGGGGGCGTGGTGAGAATATCATTAACTAATAAAAGTGTGCTCTCTAACAACTTAAACTTTTAGATGATATGGTCACACACTTCAACAGAAGGGTTCGTTGACTGGGTGAAAGGCCGGTGGGACTCCTTATATAGGGTAGGCATGGTAGGCCCCTGGTGGGACTCCTTATATTGGGTAGGCATGGTAGGCCCGTTCATACCGACGATGTTGATTAAATGAAAACTAAAAGAATTGAATATTGTTTCTTTAGGAGATCTAAGAATCAGTACGATTATGATTCTGGTGTTCAACTGTAGAACATAGCCAAAGATGCTAAAGAAAGGAGTCTTTTGGAGAAAGTACTGCTCCATAAAGCTTAGTTGCAAATTATAGTTGTAGTTGAAAGAAGTTGCTAATTTTGAACAGAGATACTTGATTGACATACCAATGGCTTAAATAGAGGGATTAAAATACTCAATTCGTCTTGAAAACAGAAATGCACATAAGAGATTTAGTTGTAGCTGCAAGCTGGATCTAAGCGGAGAGCTAATCACTGATGAGGAGATAATCAACAATGTAATATGAATATCTACAAATCTGTTAAGGTCCCTAATTTGGATTGAGTCGCTGGACGATTAACGGGAAAGTCAGTCTCATCAGTCAAGTTTAAGCCTTTGTTCTTGTTCCTTGACTTGCCGATGGTTGCTGAATTTGCAATTCATTTGGGGAAATGCAGACCAGGGGACTTGTTTTAGAAAGTTTTGGATCTCTGTAACTTGATGAGTATCAACCTGTTTTTTATTAATAAACGTCAACTCTCTTAAATAGAGGGATGCAGTAGCAAAGTCCCAACAAATGAGAAATAACAAGAATCCTATACATAGGAAATAACATAAGTTCAAATCCACTCCGGGAAGTTTTATTTGAAGCTAACAAAATAATTCAGAAAGTATCAATCATTATCTTTCCTCTATGCTGAACCTAAAGGATTGGAGACCTGTTTAGAATCCTGGTAACCTTGCTTCACCAACAATAGAGGAAAGTGACTTACATCAGTGACCCTTTGAGGAAGAAAAGGTTCTGAGAGTGATACACTGTTGCCGACAAAGATCTTGATGGTTATTCTATGGGTTTATATTAGAAATCTTGGTCTGCGGTATTTGACCTATTTCTGGCTATAAATCACTTCCATATGCATGAGCAACTTCAAAGGAGTTTCATTGCTTTCTATTAGTGTTAGTTGCTGTGTTATGTTTCTATGTAATCCTCTCAAAGCTGCTTACAGAAGGGTTGAAAGGTGATTGGCAAACTTGTGGAAGATTTCTCAATGTTTTTCAACCAAAGTAACTGATGCATCCGTTCTCCCAAATGAATGCCTAGATGCTAAAAATGTCGAACCTGGTGTCCCTTGGATTGGCTAAATTTGTTCCTTTGTAATCATCTTCTTTGAGCTTTCCTGGAATCACAATTGTCTTGTAGAGATGCCCGAAGTGATAAGTCCTGACCTTTTCATGCCTGATGCTTGTCTTGTTGTCATTCCGATGCTTTGACTGTCTCATGGATCAGCATTGCGAGTCCATATACCATCAATTACTAACCAAACAAAGGTTTAAGGACTTTGTAAATATGTGTGGAATAGCCCTTATGAGTTGAAACTTTTAAATAAACCAAAGTAAACCTTATCAAAAAGAAATCCTTGTACTTAGCAAATATTGAGGCTAACATTATGTCAATCATTTCGTAGTTATGTACAGATGCTATTTATAGCTTTTTGACTGATTGAAATTTGTTACAAAATATTGTTGTACGATGGAACAAAGAGACTATATAGACTTGACCAACTAGTTGATATTAATGTAATCCACATGTAGAGTTTAAGGTTTAGGTAACTCCTGCTTTTGAATTACAAATTATTTAGTATCAGAGCAAAATAAGTTTGAATAGAATGGAATGGATTCAGAGGTTTCATGTGGTTGACTCCAACTGATTTGGTTGAGGTGTAGTTGATTGATACGATTGAGGTTTCGATTCCGAACTAGTCGCCCAAGCTCTAGTAGGAGGGAAGATCATTAATAATTTGAGCATGACTGTTTAATGTATCAAAAATAAATATGATAGATCCTACTTTATCAAAAAAATAATAAATAAATATGATAGATCCCACCTTATCAAAAAAATAATAAATAAATATGATAGATCCTCCAATAAACTACTGTGGTATATCTTTTGGCTAAAGATATGCATAGCCTTTCAAGCATTGTTACATATATGTAGCCTAAATGTGGTGCCCATTCTGAACCATGCATTAGCGTGTCAATAACAAAATAGGTACTTCCGTACTTGTTTAACAAGAACACTCTATATTGTCTTGTTTTTAGTTTTAATAACTTTTTGTTGGCCGGAAAGAAAGAACTAAGAAGGAAGTAGAGGGAATTGTTAAAAAAATGAGAGTTTGGGGGTGGAGGTAAGAGGAGAGAGACAAAGTCTGTGATGTTAATTCAAATATTAATCACTTAAAAAATACTTCATCTCTAGCATTGTGTCACACATGCCTCCATAACTTCACCCCAAATACTTTCCTCCCAGGGGAAGTGCTTTATAATCACCCCATTTTGCAGTAAGATAATATGTTACTTCCCTTAAATACATTCACTATTCAGAAAAGATTGCATAGATAATTGGGACTAAACTGAAAATTAAATTAGGTTATCTTGTTTCCATTATCAGTTCAGTTTGAAATGTTGTTAAAGGGAGGTGAGTCCCTTTTTCCTTTAGCTTAGGTGGTGCTTTAGTTCTACCACCAAAATGCAAAGACATGAGCCTCATCGCTCATGGCTTCGTTTTTGAGGCAACATTTTTTGAAATGATCAACAAGACAACAACAACAACATACCCTGTGTGTTCCCACAAGTGGGTCTGGGGGAGGGTGGGGTGTAGAGAGGCTGTTTCCGATACTCTCGGCTCAAGAAAAACATTTTTACGAAACTGGTTTGAAAAAAATATACAAGAGTAAAGAAGCTGAGTTGAAAATATCAAAGGAAATAGTAAGGATAACCAATGTAAACGAAACAACAGTAGCTTAGATTTCCAGTGACTAGCTTAGCTTTCTCATAGACTGAGGATGAATTGGCGAGAGGTGATTAGACACGCACGGTGCACCTTCAGCTCTAAACCTCTTTATGCTTCTAGTTTAAAGCACTTAATCTGCTCTCTCTTCTAATTATTATTATTATTATACCATTACCTTATTCTTCAATAGTAGTACAGTACTATTATTGAAGTGTGGCAATGGTATATTCATCTTGATATTCAAGTAAGCAGATAGCACATGCTTCTTGTTCCTCCTCTTCATCATCACCATCTATATCCATTTCAGGACTAGCATAATATGTACTTGTTTCGAAATACTCAGACATGTCTTGATCCACAAATTCATTAGTATCGTCTTCTTCCTCCTCCTCTTCTTCTTCAATTTCATCGTTATCAAGAATCAATTGTGGCACTTGAATTCTGTAATCCCTACATTATGCTGAGATTATTTCTTATCCTTTGTTTGGTTTGGTGTATTAAAGACAATTCTGTTTTTAACTTTGCCATCCATGTATTAATAACCCTTGTATTGCTAATATTATGATTTTTGATGTGTTAATTTTACATCCTATAATATGAAATAAGGTGTATAACTAATACATGTATTATTTATACATTGTAAATCCTACCAAACCAAGGATTAAATAATACCATGACCAATACATGTATTCTTTATACATAGACTGAAAATCTTACCAAACAAAGGATTAAATAATAGCATGACTAATACATGTATTATTTTCTCTAATACATCTTACCAAACGACCCCTAAGAGTGAAATGGTTCTTTATAAGAAATGGAACTCGGGCCTACCTCAAACCTAAAGCTAGCTCAAGAGGTGGTGAGTATTGTCCGAAACCATATAAGAAAACGACCCATTTTCCTCCATCAACATGGGACACTTAACACCCTTTCCCACACCTAGGAGTAGACATCTGGAGCGTGGACAATATAGTATGGGGGCCAAGTAGTGGGTAATCTGTTGTTCTTGGTGGTGTTTTTACCTGAAGTCAGCAGAAGAAATTGAGATTATGAGATAAGAAAATGTTATTATATGAAATGGTTTATGTTGCTTTGGATTTGGCTATGGTATCAGTATGAATATAATTATTCGTTAAGTACTAAAATCTCGGTTGGGTATCTAATCTTTGATTATTAGCCAACATTTTTGGTGTGTACGTTAATGGTGACAGTCCATCAAGAAATGAACTTGCCCTGTTGGAACATAATTTTTGTAATTCACCAACCCCTGTTTTTAGACATGAGCTGTTTGTATGTTATTTTAGTTTGTCATTTGTAATTTAATTTATTTTGTATATCTTTCGACCTATAGAAAAGTTTGTTGACAACTTGACTACTATGTGCTATGTGATGGCAATTTGACCATACATTCTGTAATTTCATTTCATTTAGGATGTTCATCAATGTTATGATTGTGATAGATTATCCAGATCATGTTTTACTTTGTTGTGATATGTATATACTTCTTTTTGCAGGAAGCTTCGAACTCTAGAGGAGATATTGACCATCGATATTAAACCTGGTTGGAAGAAAGGAACCAAGGTAACTTTTCCTGAAAAAGGAAATGAGGAACCTGGTATCATTCCAGCAGATCTGGTGTTTGTAATCGAGGAAAAACCTCATCATGTCTATGTGAGAGATGGTAATGACCTTACTGTCAATCAAGAGATTTCACTTCTTGAAGCTCTCACGGGGAAAACACTGGAGCTGACAACACTGGATGGGAGAAACCTCATTATCCCATTGACCGACATTGTCAAACCTGGGCATGAGATAGTAGTACCAAATGAAGGGATGCCAATTTCAAAAGAGCCTCGGAAAAAAGGAAATCTGAGAATCAAGATAGATGTTAAGTATCCAACAAGGCTCACAGAAGCACAGAAATCTGACCTCAGGAGAGTTCTTGGCCAGGGGTGACCATATGAACATAGGTATTCAGATTACCAAGGGTGACCATATGAACACAGGTAGATAGTGCAGCTGTTGGATGTAAATATAGGACATGCTTATCGCTTGCAATTGGAACTGTGAATACTAGGAAGGTCTAGTAGTCTCAATGTTTTGGGGACAACGGATTTATTTTTTTGGAGTTCGGGTAGTGGTGGGATTAATTTTTTCATTGGTCGGGGACATATCCCTCCACATTATTTGGTCGATAAAATATAGATGGCGTTAATGCAAGCTCTTCTCTTCTGTTGCTTGTGATTTTAGGTCAGATTAAGACAGAAATGCACTAGGATCTTGCATTTTAGTTGGTTCAATGTTTGATTATGTTCAGTATATGTTGACATTGAGCAAGATTTATGCTTTTCTCCCTTGAGAAAATCCCCCTGTTCTTTTCTTGGTCTCTTTTCTTCTTTTTCTCTCATCATGAACTGAAAAGTGACAGCAGATTACAGACATTCCTAATTTGTTACAAAATCCATTGTTCTTAAGCAGCACAGTTTTTTTGGTTAATCTGTTTCCGTTTGTTTTTCTTTCATTGTGGTACTACACTCAAACCTCTCTATAGTGACAACAAGTTTTAGGACTGTTATAGTGAGGTGCTGTTACAATGTATATCGACATTTGATATTTAGATCTCATTCAGTTATATGCAAAACTAGAAAGACTATTGTGTGTAAAAAAGACAAACACCAATAATCTTTCTTCGTGATGTTATGATCATAACTAATGGACACTATTTAAGTATAATTTTTCTTTTAGATATTCGTATTTGAAATTTACTATGTGCGTGATGATAACCTTTTTACAAATATTGTACGATATTTGAGTATGATTGTTATAGAGGTAGTTTTACAAAATGTATAGTATGATAATATTGAATGTCATTGTTATTATTGAGAAGTAAAATATAACATGAAAAATTAAATTTATTATAATGAAGTATTATTATAATGAATTACATAGGAATTGTAGGCTGCTAGATTGGATGTATATCCGTATTTGTACGAGGTAGGGGTGGTTTAAGGGAGGCTAATAAGGCCTTTGCATTACGCTCCCGGAAATTTGTGCTTCTAAAGTTTTTAATTAATGAGCTTTTTTGATTTTATTTTTACTTAAATAAAAAAATTTAGATTAAAAAAATTTAAAAAAAAACTTTATAATAAAATTGTCCACTCTTTATATTATAATATTTCATAATTTTAAATTAAACTATTCACATCTTTATATTAGTAAGTAAAATTTTATATAGCATGAACGGACAGATTAAATTGCAAACAAATGATCAATATCTATTAACTTGAATTAATTCTTACTAATATAAATATTAGTACTATGTGAAGTTACACCGTTACCGTAAATTTAAAATGTGAAGAAGAAAACTGAAAATAAAAATAAAAAGTAGGATTCTTATTTTAAAAGATGGTTTTAAAAGTTATAAAAAGAATATTCATATAATTTACTAGTCAACTTTTATATACAATACAAAGAATTAATCAAATCAGGTAGAAATTTTTGACTGAATGTACAAGATCATAACGATGATGAATTAATTTTGATATGAAGATCATAAAGTATTTAAGTGATCGAAACAAAAGTCAAGAAATTTTGATTGAAATGTGAAAAGGTATATATATTATCTAATAGAGAAAGATAAAACATGTTCTATATACATATCAGCCATATATTGAGATAAATCTTTTAGTATAACATTCAATGATTTTTCATAATAATTTTGTATCATATAACTCATTTCATACAAAAGTATTATGGATATTAATACTTATATTTATCTCAAGTTTAAATTTAAATAAATGAGTTTGTTATTTCGTTGTAATGGTTTTTGTCACATCAAAACACTCTTTAATAGAGTTTTAACCGATTGTAATAAAACAATTAGGAAGTAGTCTGGTCAAACATAGTTATACCTTACCAATTATTAAACGATTATTAGTGTCATCATTTTTCTGAAATTTTTAATAACCTAACCCGTCTACCACTTCCGAATCACTAGACTCCAAATTATTCAGTGCAGTAAGTTTATTGGTTTTCACTTGTGTGTTTCGAGCTGCTTGGGAGTCTTCATCAGTTCTATGTTAGAACTAGTAGTTGCGGTAACTTTAGTGGGTTGAAATGGCTTAACCTGTGCTTTCCTTGAATTGTTCATCGGACGGGTCAAGTTTAGTGTTGAGGAAAATCAACTTCAATTGAAATTGGGAGCTGCTATTGCAGATTTAGTTGACGGTGAATGTGTCTGATCCATTTGAATCTGTTGATCAATATTTGTTAAGTTTCATGGTCCAATTTTCTCGAAGGTAAAGTTGTTTGATCCATTTCAACGTGTTGTTTAGTATTTGCTTAGTTATTTAGTGATTGTATATTTGATCTTATATCTATCGACTTAAATTAATCTTGAATCTGAACTTCATTAATATCCCCACCCCCACCTCCAAATGAACATTGAATAGTTCCAAAGGTACAACCAAATCTTGGAGATGTGAAAAGTAAACCATCATATCTCTTTGTGACATTCCACTAACTAAATGGAAATGGTCCCAAACCGTGTTTACGTGAATATTGAATAGTAACAACGTACCCAACTTCTTACCTAAAAATGTTCAAATATCACTTGGAGTATATTTCTAAGGTCCATAAAAACTAATCTAAGAAAAAATATGGATCTCACTTGCCATTCCATGGGTAGTAGTAATAATTTTGTTGAAGTTGAAAAAAAATATTTGAAAAGGTTGTGTCGGTCATGAATTTTACTCGAAAAAAATGAAGTTTTATGAATAAAAAATTATTATTTCACTTGAAATACTCTTTAAATGATTTTTTTCCGACTTCAACTTGCAGATAATGACCTCAAACGATTCTATATACGATAGACTTCTTGTAATTATAACATCTAAGTAAGGGCAAATTTGAAGTATGTTATTGATTATTTTCTAGCTTGAACATTTTTTTTCTATTCGGTGTCTGATATTTATATTGAAGTCATACTAATGCAAATTCGCATTACATAAAATTTATAATTCATAAAAGACGCTTTCTATCAAAAATGTTTCCATACTCAAAACTCGTAATCGAGATGAACATGAAACGTAGTTTGGGAAGTAGAACCACTCATTGAGTTGTGAAAATGACAATAAATGAATGAATAGTAGTCAGCTACAATAAATAGAATAGACATACTGTTGAGAAATTAAAAGCAATAGCATGTGTTTCTGATTCCAAGCAATTATTTCTATCTCCATGTTTCATAGCATGGCTGACCCCCTCCATGTGGATATATACATCCCCCAATCCACTCTTTTTTTAAATTAAATATTCTATAAGTTTTATTTTTGGTACGATATTTTCACAATTAGATTATTTATAAGATAATTATAAATAGATTTTTATATAATAATTAATAGCCAGTGACACGTTGGAAGTAATAACCAACCTGCTACATATATAAGTATATATGATGTATATCAGCACTAGCTTATAAACTTTTTTTTTTCCATCTGGTGTTCGAAGTCCACATTAGAGCCTCGATTAAATTCGAATCGCGCACTGCAGGGCCTATTCGGGAGTGGTGCTCCATTTCCTGAGCTCGAACTCAAAACCTCTAATTAAGGATGAAACAGTCTCACCACTGCACTACAACTCATGTTAGTATAACCATCCATTTGAAAATGTAACTAACTTCTTGTATCATATTTAGATGTCATGTTTCGCTTTTTTAGACCAATTTTTATGCAAGTAAAACTTATGTATTAAAAATTATACGAAAAATACTATCAGTTACAATTTTTCGGACGAAAAAAAATACATTTTAATATATTTGTGTAAGTTATGCATGTGATGAATGATATACCGCCGACTGGATATCACTAAGTAGCAAGTGAATAAAAAGATCGTCTTGCTGGCCATACAGCTCTTTGCCCACTGAATAAAACAAATAAATGACAAAGCATAGTCCACTTGCATGATTGAAATGGATGAAATTAAACAAGTGAAAATGAAAATAAAAAATATAATATAATATATATATATATATATTTACGAGATTTTATATATTTCATATACAAGTTGTATGGTTTTTAGCTTTTGTTTTTATTTAATTTTAGGACTTCTCGTTGAGATTCTCAATGTGAATAATTGTTTCCAGTACCTCTGAAAAACATATATTTCCAAATAAATCAAAATCTCATATGTTTAGTACTTTTCTTTAATCAGATTTAACTAGCTAGGAGGATGGAATTAATAAATTTATTCAAGATATAAGAAATGTAGCAAACTTATAACTCTTAGTTTTATCAAATAAAGAAAAAAGAAATGAGTGCTCTCGGATTACAAATATTTTCTTCTTTTTTATCACTCTTTTAAATAATAAGTGTATTTTTAGGGATTACGCCTTTAGGGGTCGTTTGATAGCGTGTATGAGGAAAAATAATATATGCATTAGCCTTGTGTATTTACATATTTTAATGAAGGTGCATTTGATGGATAGCGGATACCCATGATTTTTTTTCCTTCAGGAAATTATAGTATTTCCTTTGGACTCCGTCCATCTTTATTTGTCCACTATACTATTTTGAAATGTCCAATAATACTCACTTGTCCAGTTTACAAAACCAATGAATAATTTATCATGTTGTGTCTATTTTATCGTTACTATTAAATACTCCCTCTATTCCTTTTCATATGTTATCCTTACTATAAATAGTTGGACCATAATACTTGTCATTTCATAAAATCAATGCATAAATCATAATATTCTTCCTATTTTACCCTTATGAGTTATTAGCCTTGAAAATATACATTTGACCAACATAAAAAAACTTTGTTATGTCTTTATGTCAAGTAAATAGTGGACAACTATTGTTAATGGTGGAATTTACAGATCTGTTTCCTTGAATAACAAAGATTTCATTTCATTCTTTGTGATTTAATTATACAATTGACTTTGGATCGGATGAATAATAGTAAATTTTTAACCATTTTGTCATACCTACATACAATCACCTTAGATTCATCCCTAAATAACTTCAATACAAAATAATATAAAACTCAACTAAGTATTATGGCCAAAATTATTTATATGTGTGCGCCTAGAAAATACCAAACCAAATTAAATATTATCGATCTTTTTTTAACATCCCCTAACCAAATAAATAAGTCAAAGAATACGTCAACCTTTTATGTTAACTTTGATTTAATTTCGATTCGATTCGATTCGATTTGATCCTTTTGGTATTTCTTTAACACCCTGGCCATCACTTCTGTCTCAACTATCTACTGGCTGAAAGTGAACATCAAAGAATAAGAACAAGTCTATTGCTAGTTGTAAATAAAACTGTTGGAAAGTTCAATCAAAGAAACATTGAAAGATTGCAAGAACTCTTATAATAAAATGTTTTTGGCCATATATATGATTCTTAATTTATAAGTAATTATTAAAGTATATATGAGGTGTTACGGTATAGTACGGATGGTACCATTTCTTGGAAATGGGACATTTCATCATGTGATATGTTTTTTTATATGAAGGTTTGGTGTTTGAATTATTACTTCTTTCTTAGTTTCATATACGGTGTTCGATATCAATATTATTGGAATTTGATTAAATTTAAATTTGTATATAAAATTTAAAGGGTAAAATATGATCTCTAATAAAGACGACTTTAAACATAATAGAGTTAAAGCTAAAACTTTAATTGAAATATGAAAAATTACTTATTACTCCGCTACGAACTCTTATTTATTGAATTAGGACCTTTGGTTATGGAAAAAAGTCAGCCAAATAGCATAGGTTTGTGAATTGATTAGGTACATGTGCCACATCACATGTCCTATGTCTTCTTTATTGTCTTTTAAATCCCGTTTTTAAATTTTTTTAAGCTAAATGGTCTGGTGAACCCTTATATTTATATGAATTTGAATTATGAACCCTTTTACTTGATCATTTGTCAACTGAACCCTTAAACTTAATGAAACTCAATAT
Organism: Solanum etuberosum; assembly: GCA_029582245.1. NCBI lineage: Eukaryota > Viridiplantae > Streptophyta > Magnoliopsida > Solanales > Solanaceae > Solanum > Solanum etuberosum. Next base: position 1,793 of record JAJONR010012131.1, on the reverse strand, counting down.
TTTAAGCCCTTCTGACCATTGACCAAGCTTATGTGGCAACTTAATTGTTAAGTTGACACAAACACGTGATTTCATGCGTTAAAGGAGCGTGAATATCAAAATTTAGACTAAAAATAATAATTATTTTTTAAAAAAAAGACTAAAAATAATAGAATTGAATATAAAAAAAATTTCACTTGTTTCTTCTTTTCCCACCCCACCCATTTCTTTTTCTCTTTCTAATTACCAGTACCTTTTTCCCCATCCAAACCTCATTTCTCACTTTCTCCCCTTCCCAGCATGTTCAATTTCTTTTTTCTCTTTCATTTTTTTTCATATTTTCTTTCTTTCTAGAGAAACGAAAATGTGGTATTGTTGTAGATCTGTGTTGTCTTTTCATTTTTCTTGTAATTTACAACCCGTAAATTGAAAAAGATTCGATAGTCTTGAAGGATGAAAAGAGATTGTTGGTTGTCTTTGTAAAATTAGGTGAAATGTGTTATGTAAAGTTGTGTATAAATATTATGATATATTGAGGTATTTTAATGATGATTCATTGATGCGGAGAAAAGGAATTTATAGTGGTTCAAAAGGTGGATGTAGACGTTGGTAAAAATAAATATGAATAAGAGCTGCGAATGATGAAAACTGGAAAATAATCGAACTATGATTTTAAAGAACTTGAAGAGCTTCGTCACGGCTAAAGACAATGATGGCCTGAAGAAGAAAAAAATTAAGGAGATTGGAGATGGTGTTAATTGTAACACATTGTATCCTAGACAGACCAGATTGCAGATTTGAGAAGCTACATGTGCCACCTACGGGCACCACCTACAGACCGTAGGGTGACCCACTGTCCGTCCTGGTGGTCCGTGGTTCACCACCTGGAGCCCCTCCCAGAAAAGGCCAGAAAAATTATTCTAAGTCCAAACCTACGCCAGGACCTACGGACCTTAGGTCAGACTACGGTCCGTGGTCCAGGGCCGTAGGTCGGACCCCAGATTTCTAGCCCACAACTCCAGAAAATTCAGCCAAGGCATGACCCACGGCCAGGACCTACGGACCGTAGGTCAGACCACAGTCCGTGGTCTAGGTCCGTGGATTGTGGCCTTCAGGTCCAAGCCCCAGACGCCAGTCGACGGACGACCAGCACGGACCGTCGGTCCAGCCACGGTCCGTCGGTTGGTCCGACAACAGTTAAGTCAGGGGTGTTTTGGTCTTTTCCTTATGCGTTGGACCCCTAAACTACGTCGTTTGACCCCTAAACTACGTAGTTTTGATCAGTTTAAGCTTAGTAACTTAATTAGAACTTACCCTAGTCAATTTATTCCCCAAAATTTAGCAAACTCAGAGCAAAACGGGAGAAAAAGGCAACCCAAAATTTTCCAAGAACGCAACGAGTTTTCTTTAGTTCCAGCCCCAAAATCGAAATATTTCTCCGTGGAATTCATCACCAGGTATGTGGGATTTCACTAGTGGGTTTCTTTCGCCCATTAGGTCCCTAGAATTCAGTCAGAATCTTGACTCTCTTGATATTATCTAGACCTAGGGTTTCTTAGATGTTAGAAATTGTTGGGTTTTAGCTGTTAGAATGATCCAAATCAGATTATCATGTTGTTGCTCAGTTTCTTGCATGAAATTCAGAACCCTAGCTATGTAGTTCTTTTAGTTCATGAATTACACATGCTAGGCCAGCTATTTCAGTTATATACATGTTTCAGTTTACGAATGTCATATTATCAAATATAATTGTTGCATTCTCAGAGTTTGCATGTCAGAACATCGAGCTATCCATGTTTTACAGAATTCAGTCA
>JAJONR010012130.1:0-13796 GCA_029582245.1 Solanum etuberosum | reverse complement strand
AAATAATATTGAATACTAAAAAGAACACCAGAATTTTGTTAACGGAGTTCAGCTAATTTAGCTTAATCTCCAAGCACCGCCCAATTGGACTATTTAATTAATAGAGGAGAAGAGATACAAAGTTTGGGATGAGATACAATGAAGGGGAGGAGGTTAATTTATAACCTCCAAATCCTCCTCCCCAACTTAAACCCACCGATGTGGGATATGAAAAGAGCCAAAAATCAACAGTTGCTACTTCAGAACGCATGTATCCATGTGTCTTTGTTCAATTCTAGCGAGATTGATGACGAATCTACAAGTAAGAAATTGGAGATGTGTTCATTGATGAATACTTAGACTTAGAGAGTGGTCCTCTTTCTTGCATAAAAGCAATCAAAATTCGAACACGCCGCATTTTAATGAGTTGAATGATTAAGGTTACATTAATAGAAAAAGAAGAATTTGGTCCTAGCGAATTCAATTAAATTAGTTTTTATCGATTACCATTATTATATTGACACATGTTGATCATCCTTGGAAATTATTAAGACAAAATTATACTCTTAGCCTTAGAAATTTATATTGACACATGTTGATCATCCAAGTACCATTGATAATTACTGGAGCAGAGCCGTTTTTAACGAGCTACATGATATTCTAATTTCTATATTGTTTCTTATTTCATGATAAGCATAGTTACAATATTAAGTCAAGTGGGTTAAGTAACTTGAAGTTAATTCAGTTGTGAAAAATTTGTATTTGTTTTTGTGAGATTTTGAAAAACAAAAAATGATTTGACTAATTAAGGATACTATATGTATAAAATCTTGTTCAAGTTTTATTCTTAAATTGATTAACACTCTTATCTCCCATATGTTTCATCGAATCATATACGGATAAAATATTAGATACAATTTATTTTGATAAAATTACATAACTCTTCACGATCTAAAATTTTGTTGACATATATTTTTTTTAAAACATATGGGAATCAAAAAGAGTAGAATTTAAGAAACTAGTGAAAATTGGACTATACTCGAGCGACTATTTAACAAAAATACATGTTTTCATAAATTTTTAAGATCATGTATGGAATTGATGCTCTTCATTGTCGAAAGGTCAAATAAAATTAATAATCTAATGATAGGAAAGTCGACAATTGAAAGTCTAATAAACAAATATAATTATAATAATTCTAAGATAGTGAAATTCTTTATCGGATAAGTTTTGACCCTTACATGTAAGGTGTAACATTTGGGATCATAACGGTAAGACTTCCATAATTTTGTGAGCATAGATGACTGACTATTTGTAAGCATATACTTTAGGTTTCCAATGTATCCATAGTTCCACACAGTGTCGGTTCTACAAGGTTTTTTTTTTTCAAAAAAAAAAAAACCAATTTGAGTGGTCCAATTTTTTTTTTTAGCAATAATAATTTATAAATATTAAGTACTACTTGTAAAAAGGTGAACTTTTATATAAAATAACATGAAACTTTCAAAAATAGCAAATATTAGGCATTCTATAGCTATAGTTTGCTTAATTACGAATAATAACAAAATGTTAGGGAAGGAGGGAGGAGAGAAGCGAGCGAGATCTGAGAAAGGAGAGAGTGTATTTTTTTTGCGAACATTGGAGAAAAAAATATAAATACAAACTGATTTGTATCAAAATGAATACATATTAAGAGGAGAGAGGTGAGCGAGATCGAGAGAGGGACGAAAGAGGATTGTATTTTGTATTTATTGCATTGTATTCTGTATTTATTTTTTAACAATTATATTTGGAATACAACGAATTATATTTTCTATTTGTTTTGCATTGTATGCTTTATTTATTTTATATCAATTGTATTCAAAATACAGCGAATACAATTGTATTCCTCCTCTTTTTGATTGAATACAAATACATTTGACAGAGAGGATGAATGCATATTGTATTCGCACGAATATAAATACAATTGATACAAAAATACAAAATACACTTTTTTGAATACAATTGAAATAAAAATACAAAACTTTCACCTATATTTGATTGAATACTATTGATACATAATACATTTGAATCTTCTTATTGGCGTAAGAGAGGAAAAACAGAGAGAAAGAAAGAGGGTGAGAGAGAGGAGAAAATGTTTGCTATAAAAAACAACATATTGGTCTTTTTTATAATATATTTAAACTATAACTATTTTTCATAAATAACTTGCTAATTTTGACTAATTCTATAATTTTTCCTAAACTAAAATAAAGAATTATTAAGAAAAGTTTCACGTTCATGATAATTATGTCACAAGAAAAATTAAATAAAGTATCATATTATGAGTTGAAAACAATTATTGAAAGAAATCGATTTTAAAATAATAACTTTGCATAAAAATTTAAGATTTCTATTCAATTTTGGATGTTATAGGATCATAACAAATTAAAGGATCAAACTTAAAGCATGATAAGAAATCAACTTTACATTCAAATCTTTTTATCTTTATCTTTGGTTGTATTTTGTCGGAACTTGAAGAGTTTCAATTGATTTTGAACTCTGCTGACATCTGATAAGCAAAGGCAAAGGCTCACCCATTTTTGTGGTCCGTAGTGCACATGATATCTACCACTTGAGGCAGGGCTGGGCCCCTTCTGACATTGACAACTTTTTACCACAATTGCCATACAATCATTGGATCACACTAATTATTTTACTATATCGATTCAGTTAAAAAATCATAATTTAATTGCCGTAATAGTATATATATATATATATATATATATATATATATATATATATATTTCATAATAGTAGTGTAATACAAAATCAATGAGATGAAGAAGTCAATTTCGTCTCTCTGAAAGTTGAGGTAATTGCCAATCAAGGCTGTGAAATGTATATGATATTCAAGCGATTGATCATCGGTGGAGAGATTGTTGAAGAAGAAGGCGAGTGGGAGAAAGAAAGATAAGAATCGCATAATATTTCATTTTTTAGAAGATTCATCTGTATCTCTTTTCATCACCGGGATTCCAGCTTACGGTAATTTTTCCTTATAGATTTGATTCTAATGAAATTATTCATGAGATACTGCATTATTAGTATTTTTATTTTCAATTTTCAATTTTGGAAACGGGTTATGTACTGTATGTGTATGTATATATATATGTTTCAGAAATTTGAGGCAATGGCGGCAACAATGATGAGGAAAGAGGAGGCGGCGGCGAATGTGACCGGAATGGAAACTCAGATGAAAAATGAAGTCCAATTTGTAAAGTGCGAGTGCTGTGGATTGACAGAGGAATGTACAGAGGCGTACATAGCGAGAGTTCGGGAACGGAATGAAGGGCGGTGGATATGCGGACTTTGTGCAGAGGCGGTGAAGGATGAAATGGTGAGATCGTCATCGGAGAGAAGGATTGGAAGAGGTGAAGCTTTGAATCGACACATGACATTTTGCAAAAAGTTCAGAGCAAAAAGTCTACCCCCGAATCCGACGGGGGAATTGATATCAGCAGTGAAGCAGTTGCTGCTGAGGAGCTTGGATTCGCCGCGATCAAATCCGGTGAGTAGAGGAGGTTTGGTACGATCGCAGAGTTGCTTTTCAGCCATTGATAGTTGAATGAGATGATATTGGGGGATAATATTACTAGTAGATAATAATTGAAGTAAATAGCATTGGGGCTAGAATAAGTTTTTTGATGCTTAATTATGCATTGTTGTTGTTGGACAATTATTTTGTGAAATTTATTTATTTGGATTGAATCAATTGAAGTTTGGCTTTAGTTTTGCTAGATCTAATGCAAGATTTCTTATCATCTAGATCAAAAAACTTAAAACTTATTCAATTGCACATCAAGCTAACACCCTGTTTGGATGGTTGTTATGTGTTGTGTTATATTGTATAGTATTATGTTGTGTTGTATTGTATTGTATTGTTTTGTTTAAGTACAATGTTTGTTTTGATTATTACTTAAATTCTATTGTATTGTATATCATTTTATGTAACGACCGATCTAGTGTGATCACGTTGTTACCTTAATATTTTCTTTTCATTTTATCTTTATTTATTATTTAATAATCATATTTCATATTTTATCCTATTTTTCATAGTAGCTCTACCCGTAGTATACTTGTCGTGTAGGTTTATCATTCAAATTATAGATTTGTGACAATATGTAACGACAGAGAACAATACAATATATCCAAACATTGTATTCATTAAAACAATACAGTACAATACAATACAACATAAACAATACAATACAATACATTATAAAACAATACCTAACAACCATCCAAAAGTGCAAGTATCAAGGCAATTGATATGAGAATGTTACTACTTTTCTGTAAATAACTTCTTAATGAAAAATAAGAGCTAAAAGCCTTTTTTATTATGAGTCTGAAGTCTCCTAATGCAGAATTTTCACCCAAATATTTTTGGACATAAGTGGTTCAATAGTTTCAAGTGTTTTAATTTAAGCAATTATTGATCGGACAAAGCCAACATATTCTAGATTGGGATTTAGAGCAATTTGATTTTACAATGTTGTTGATTTTGTTGGAAATCATACTGTGCAAATCTAGCGGCCATCATACTTGTATAAAGCTAATGAGAGTGATCTGAAGAAAAATATCTAGTTGATGAAATAGAAGCTCACATTTGTTGCCTTATGTGATAAGAATGATCTGTCAAGCCTTAAGGTGTGTTCTATAGAGTAATGGTCATACCAACTATGTTGCATGAGGTAGAGTATTGGTCTATCAAGAAATCGCATGCTCAAATTAAAGATGAGAGTAGCATAAATAAGGAGATTGAAATGAACGTGTGTGTGGACATATACTAGGAGAGAAGGATCAGGAATGAAACTATTTGGGACAAGGTAGGAGTGATCTCCGTTTTAAGCAAGATGAGAAAACAAGACTGAGATGATTCAGACATATGTACGGAAGATGAGGTGGGAGAGGTTTGCTATAGTGAGTATAAAGAGAGGTAGAGGTATGCCGAAAAAGTTTTGGGAAAGATGAGGTGGGAGAGGTTTTCTATAGTGATTAGATAGGATATGGATCACCTACAAATTATAACAAGGACATGACTCTAGATAAGAAGGTATGAAGGTCGAGAACTAGAGTAGAAGGTAATTAGGTAGTCGAACGTTGTCTAGTTCCTTATCCATATTGTTATTATAGCTCTCTTACTATTTTTTTTTTCTTTGGTTTTAGTAGTACATGTTGTTTCTTTGCTTCAATTATCATGTTTTTATTCTTGCTACTTGTTCTCTTTTTTAGATTATTTTCAGCATGACTTTTTCAGTATTGTATTTGCTTTACATACTTGATTTTTAATATACTTACTTGGGTTGAGAGTATATCGGAAACACCCTTTCTATTTTCACAAGACACGAATAAAATTCTGTAAACATCACTCTCTCAAATTCCATTTATAAAATTATACTGAGTATGTATTGTGGTTTTTGTAATTTAGTAAATGGGAAAAGACTTAAATTCCCTCCTGAACTTGTTTCAAAAAGTCAGTTACACGCTTAAACTGTCATGAAGAGCTATTACACACCTTTACTACTTAAAAATGAATTTAATACAACCCTGAGACATGTAACACCACTCTCACAATATGTGGCGTATTACACTCGTTGTCACATTTGCGCTACATCAACACCATGTCAAAAATTATAATCCCTCTGTCTCAATTTATGTGACTTACTTTCTTTTTTAGTCAGTGCCAAAAATAATGACACATTTCTATATTAAATAACAATTTAACTATAAAATGTCTATTTTATCCCTAATGAAATGATTTACAGCCACACAAATTTCTATCATTCATTTTGAACCATAAGTTTTAAAAGTCTCCCTTTCTTTCTTAAACTTCGTGCCAAGTCAAACTACCTCACATAAAATGGAACAGAGAGAGTAATTGTTATATCCTTTTTGTTTTTCTTTATTAATTAACTTTTTGTTTGTTAACTATATTTTATACTAATTAATTTCTAATTAATTATTAAAATTCTCTAATAATTATAATTTTAAAATTCTCTATAAAAATGTTGATCGATGTATAATTAATTTTTTCAAAAATTATATATTTTTTATGAATCCAATAAGATTCTTGGGAGTCCTAGCAATATTGGCAGTAACTATCCACCCTCTACATATCTTAGTCATGTAGTCTATGTGGGATTGGAATTCAAGGTTGTAAAAAGTGAGACAACAGTGTCCTTGCAATACTGAAGGGGATATTCCATATTCTAGCAAGTTGGTTGATACTTTGAGACTTTAAATCATAAGTAGAGAAACAAGATACAAGTCCCAATCTAGTTATTGCTAATGTGAAGGGCCTATATGGACAATGTATTGGAGAAATATTCGTCGAAAAGTTGTGAATATTATAGATTATACTCCCTCTGTTCATTTTTATTTGTCATGTTGCGCTTTTCGAAAGTCAATTTGACTAATTTTCAAAGTTAAATTAGATTATATTAATTCGATATTTTAAACAAAAAATTTAGATATTCAAAAACTATACAAAAAGTACTATAAGTTGCAATTATTTGCATATCAATATGATGGAAAAAAACATCATAAAATGTTAGTCAAAGTTTTTATAGTTAACTCTAAAAAAGGAAAGAACGACAATTAAAAGTGGACGGAGGTAGTATAATTTTTGTTTTATGCTCATTAAAAAAGTAGTATATAAAGAGTGCATCACAAGTACATGATATTTTTGGATGGGGAAATGGAGTTCTTGGCTAAAAACATCATTAAACTATACCCTCAATTTAAACTACATCTTTAAATTATCTTTCTTAACAAAAAAACATCCTCCAAGTAATTAAAACTTAACAAATTCCATCACTCTATTAAAATTTGTCAAAAAATTAGCGAATTCCACACAAAAACATATGCAATTCATACTATTCTCATAAAAAAAATTCTATAATTTTATTACTTGTTGGAAAAAGCTTCCAAAAATTAATTATTTTTTTGAGAACTTTATTTGTTGTTAAATAAAAAATGTTAGGACGGTGTGAGTCTACGAGGAGACATGATCTGCTCTTCTCCTCTACCAACTGAATGGAGTTGGAGCTTAATTTTACACCATCTTCACCTTGCGAAGTCAAAATGTTGCTAGATCAATAATTTTTTGGGGCAAACTGATTGTTGAGGTAATCAAGATTCAGCTAATTTTGATCTCAAGTACACGAGTTTTATTTTCCATTATTAGAAGTATAAGTCTCCGATCGACACCACTTTTTGCAGATTCAATGAAAAGAAAACATTTCAACTGATAAATTTTTGATATCAAATCAAATGAAAAGTAAATATAAACAAAATTGCTAATTAAAAGGAAGACAATGCAAAACGTTGTCGCTAAAATAAATTCACAATATTTTATTTTAGATGTATGAAGAATAAACAAAATTGCTTTATTGGGGTGATTTAGGGAGTTTTGTTGAGAGTAGTGTGAATCGTACATGTTTTTGTGAAGAATTTGTTAATTTTTGACAAATTTTAACAAAAGGATGAAAGTTGTCAAATTTTAAATAATTGAGGGATGTTTTCTGTTAAGAAAAATAATTTGAGGATGTAGTTTAAGTTGGGGGTATGTTTTTGGCCAAAAACTCTGGAGGAATGCCTACTGATTGTTTTTTTCCTACTAAGCTGCTTCAATTTAAGTAATTTTAAGGCAAATCACTAGCCTACGCCTAGGCTAAGATAAAAAATAAGTCACAATCAACAATACACAAGGGCATATAACTATAACGAGGCATGATACAACAATGAAAATACGATAGACATGCTCAATTACCCATAAATTACCCGAAAGGAAGGCTAACGTAGGATTTCTATAAGCTACACATGAGACATGCTAAGAACCCTCCAAAAACTAGCTAAGCATCATGTAAATACTATCACAAGCTCAATCTAAGATCGGTAAGTCGTAGCCTACCTCGATACCGCGCACTCTAAAATCTACTAAAATGGAGATTTACCCTTCCAAACCACCTCCGATCGTTGCTACGCTATCAAATAAATGATCACGACATTAATACGGTCGAAACAATACACATATTACATAAAATTGTGGATCCAATATTAGGTAAAAAATGGGTTAGTTGGGCTCATGTGCGAAATTACAAAACTAATTATGTCAACCAGTCCCAACAAACTCAAGGACCTTGTGCCCAAAAGTTAGGCACAATTTGATCCAATTCACACCCAAAACAGTCCATACAAAATAAGAGTATCAAAACCACCATTAAAGAGGTAAAGAGAGGCCTTCGGGAGGAGAATTACCTAAAAAATGAGTCCCCAACATAAACCCAACGAACCCTATGCAATGCTCCAACTATTCGCAACGATTGGCACCAAACTTGAGCTCAAACGAAGCTCAATAGCTCAAGAAATTGAAGTTAGAAATTGGAATTGTGAGCAGAAATTTGGGACATAAAACCAGTTAAATGACCTCCGCAAATGTGAGCCTTAGGGCCACGAAAGCGGTTGTCAATTGGACCAGGTCAACGATGACCCTTCTTTGCGAACGCGTGAGTCTTGTTGTGATCACGTGGATCGAGATCCCATCTCTTCGCAAACACGGAGCTGAGCCCACAAATGCATCGTTCATTTAATGAACCTTCATGAACGCGGCTCAAGGCCCGTGAATGTGAGCACAAGAGTACGGTGCACCAACTCAGGACGGGGGATCAATATTCGTTCAGAACCCATGCACAGAAACAAACATTGCTACCCAATCGAATTCAACATTTCAAACTCAAAGTAGATGTCGAAACTTTCAACGGAGGTCGTCCCGACAAAAAGTGAGTCACACACCCAAGACTCCTGTAACACTCCGAAAATTTTTAAGTTAAACTCGAACCATTCTTCATTTGTGAATAAGATTGTACCGAATAATTATTAATTTTTCTTAGGTATTAAGGTAAATTCTTTAGTGTGGAAATGATTTTGGATATGAATTAAGGTCACTAGAATCCCCTAGCACAAAGTCAAGTTGAAAGCTTTCTTACCGATTGAGTTTCAATATGAGATTTTACTTTTGTCAACTTCAAATGATTATAACTCTTAGCACATAGAGAATTAAGTGGCCCATGACCTATCAAATTAAAGTTCTTTGAGTCCTCTTTCCAACGCCACCAAGTTTACTTCATTTCGAGCTTGGAGTAAAAAAATATGTCCATTTTAGTGAAGCCTTCTTTTTAAGGCACCTAAATCATTTTTAGAGGGGTAGTTTGGTCTTTTCCCATCCCTTCTAAGCCTAAGCCACATTTTCCCCACCCATATAAGGTCTGATCAGCGTTAAAATAATTTTTGACGTTTTTTAACACTTAGAAGAATTAGAGCAAGGTTTCAAGAGGAGAAAAAGCTAGGGTTCAAGCGTTCTTCAAGTTTCCATCGAATTCGCCAAGAACCTTTATTTTTTTCAGATATGTAAGGCTTCTCACAATGTTGGACTTGTTCTTCCTCACGTCCTACATCTCAATTTAGTCAAGATATCGTTACATCTAAAGGATCCATTCGTAGTTCTTGATATTGAATTCGGTTCTTTAACAATTGAGGTTTTGATTCTTTTGTTTTGTGAATCTTATAGTGTTGTTCATGCTTAGTATCACATGAACCCTATTGTAACACCTCAGATTCGAAAAGGGTAGAATTGCAGTTTTCTTCAGGATCTGGTGCCAGTTCCGACAGAGCCACCTACGGCCCCTGGACTGACACACGGACCGTAGGTCAGCTCCGTGGTTGGCTAGCCCAAGTTCTCAAAAATGATAAGTTTCAGTACTTTTTTAACGGTTCACCAGGACGGTCCGTCATTCCATGCATGAGCCGTAGGTAGGTCTCGTAGGTGAGTCCCAGACATAGAGAAATTCTAGGGTCAAAAGTCGAGACCCACAGCCCATCGATAGAACCACGGTCCGTGGGTGGGTCCCATCATTCAAGGCCAAAAATCTGGTCTCTAAATTTCAAACGACGGCCAACCAGTACGGTCCGTGGTCTGACCAATGGACCGTAGGTCGTGCCGTCGACAAGTATCGACAGTTATTTTCTTAGGGACTTTTCCTAATTATTCTAGCCTAATAATATGTCATTTTACCCTTCACCTAAAGCCCTATATAAGTGTTTTTACCCCCAAATTTCCCCAATTAAAATCATTCTCTCAAATTCCTAAAAGAAGAACAAGTCTTCCTCTCCAAAAATATTTCTCTCTCTAGAAAGCTTGAAGAAGAAGGAGTCAACCTAAGGTTTCAAGTCAAGCCTCCGATTCCACCATTGAAGGCAAGCTCTTGGTATTGAGGTATGATAGTTTTCATCCATGGAGCCCTTTCCTCCATGGATTTCCTAAATTCTCCAATTTTATAAAGCTAGATTCTCCAATCAAGTTAGGGTTTTCTTCCATGTAATGGGTTCCTTTCAATGTCGATTTATTTGATTGATTTATGAACTTTTATGCATGAATTGAAGTAATTGCATGTTTTTAAGTTGATTTCTCATGAACCCATGCATAACCGATGATTTTGATCATATACCATGAAAGATGAATTTATGAAGATATGCATGTCCTTTTGATGAGATTGATGTAATGAAGTTGAGGATGCATTGACTTTGAAATCATGATGAAACTTATGAATTATTGAAAAGAATGCATGTTGATGAAATTATGTTTATAACTCAAGAAAGCTTATAGATTAGAGTGTCTACATGTTATACGAAGCTTGGCCACATGACATGAATGACATCTAGATTTGCCCTCAATGCTTTTCGGGCTATTTTCCTAAATTAGGTCTTGATTAGTATGGTATCCGGATATGCCATCAATGATTTTAGGCCACGATTTCAAAACTATTTCCATTAGTATTGGGGCATTTCTAGCATGAAGTGAATGACTATGGGCCTTAAAAGCTATTATGAAAAGATTATGGATGGTGAAAGGTTTTATCACGCATGGTCTAAGGAGCTATCCTAATATGACTTTAGCTTGGATTGGTTACTTAATTGTTCCTTTCCATGGATCATGAGATAAGTTAAGATTAATAACTACTCCGTGGGATTTATGCTTAGCTCCGAGAGGATATTAAGATGGAAGCTCTCCCGAGTTGAGGCCGGGTTTCTAAAGCAATCTCTTTATCCCTTGCCTATGTTCCCCCATAGGATGATTGTCTAGATAGACATTAGCTAGTGGATCCACTTTAGCTCAGATTCATGGTACTACCTTGGCAAGTAGGACAACCTTTTTCGGTGTTGGAGACACCAGGGTTCCATGTTATAGCTCGCATGGTCTCTATGTCGGTTAAGGATACTTCCCACAATAATAATGAACTAAGGTTACTTCAAGAAGTTTCTCACATGTGTTCAATGACGATTTTACTTGCGTTGAACATGATTTCGTTTTATGTTTTCTAACACTCTTATCTTATGTTTTGACTTGGTCTTTGCATATCAAGAAAATGTCCTTTTTAGCATGATTTCAAACTTTTATGCATTGCTAACATACTTGGTACATATTTGTACTAATGCAGACTCTTGCACATTGTTTCACTAATGTAGGGTCCGACGCTTCTATTCCGAATCTTCATTACTAAGGATCTATTAGTAGAAGGTTAAAGATTGGTGAGTCCTCATGTTCCTAGGACCAAGCCTTTACTTCATTATGTCTTTACTTTCAGTTTTGGAACTTGATGTACGGGCTACGTCCCAATAATTTCTTATGTACTAGATGGATGTGAGATGATATTTAGACTTCTGTTTTTCTCTATACAATTTTTATATGTTGAGACTGTCTTTTAATCTCTTATATTCTATTATCTTGTATGGTGAATGCTAAGTGGCTTGTATGGGGCTTCTTGGGGTCCTATACGCCATGTTACGCCTAGAGGCTACCTTGGGTCATGACAAACTTGGTAATCAAAGCACAAGGTTTAGAAAGGTCCTAGGATGTCTCATAAGCCACGTCGAGTGGAGTCTTGTTCATGAGTGTGAAGCGTGCCACATTTATGAATGAGAGACTATAAGATGTTTAGGAAGTTCCACTTATTTTATTACTCTAAAGTCGTGCGATAGAGTGTAACTCTAGGTGTCTTCCTCTCCTAACCCCTGTTTATGATTTTTAGAATATTCCTCCACGAAGGAATCCCGTAAGAAGGAAAATGAATGCTCGTGAAAATGTGAGATAAGAGGTTCCCCAAGTGCCGGTCAATCTTTTGGCCGAGAAAGTGACTAATGATGAGTTTCGAGCCGCATTTCATGCATTGGCCCAAGCTATGATGGCTCAAGAAAATAGAGAGGTTGTGGCTCCCGTGAACCCAAGGGTGGGTACGGCGGCAACAAGGGTAAGGGACTTTATTAGAATGAATCCTCCAGAATTTCATGGGTCTAACGTTGAGGAAGATCCTCAAGAGTTCATTGATGAGGTGTATAAGGTGTTGATGATCATGGGAGTGAAGTTGGTGGAAAAGGCATGTAACACCCCGCTATTCGAAAGAACTAGAATTAGAAGGACACCGTTTTTGGAAATAATCAAATTTGGAAAGTTTGACAAAGTTAAGCTAAGTATGAGTTTTAGGTCAACTTCAAATGACCATAACTCCTAGCTCAGGATTATTTAGGTGTGCTACAAGATACCGTAGGAAAGATCTTTGAATTATCTTTCCAACGCCATCAAGTTTGCCCATTTTCGAGTTCGTATGAGGGAGATATGCCCATTTGAAGTTGGGATGTCTAGATAAGTAAAGTCAAAACCAGATTTTAGAAGGGTACTTTGGTATTTTCACTACCCAATTAATTAAATTCATTTTTGGTAATTAAGTTGGGGTCTAAACTGATATGGTTCAGTTTACGCTTCATAAAATAAAGTTAGGATTTTGAGAGAAGAGAAAAGAAGAGGAGAAAAGAGGAGAAGAAGCTAGGAATCATCGTGTTCTTGAAGATTGTCTTGTGGATAGTGCCAAGGGTTAATCCCTACGAGGTATGTGAGATCACATAGCGTTGGGGTCGTTCACCCACGCGCCAATCATGATTTAATTCAGCGAAATTATATTCTTGAAAGTATAGAAATTGAGTTCTTGATGGATTTTGTTGAAGTTTCTATTGGGTTCTTGATTATTAAAGTTGTTGAGGAGTTCTTGAGTTAAATTCATGAAATTAGATGTCGTTTTGAGTGGATTCTTACATATTTTGATTATGTATTCCAATCTAAGTGTTTGGAAAAATAACCAATTGAATCTAGAGGGTTTAGAGTTGAAAAACGACCAGGAGAATTCGTTAAAATTTTGGGGAAAATGGGTGGGGCGCCGCGCCACTCAGAGCGCCCCACAAAGTGTTTTGTATCTTGGGCTCTGGGGCATCGCGCCAGCCGGTGCGCCCCATCCCCAGTTCTATAGTTTTGCCTCTGGCGCCCCGCGCCACTCAGAGCGCCAGGGACGCCAGGTCTTCTACCCTTTCCCACTTCTTTCCGTATGAGTTTCCTTGAATCGTACCTATGTTTTCTAGTTGATTTCTACACTCTAAGGTACGTCTAAACAACATGAAATCATCCATAACATGAGATCATGAGCCTTGAATCCCTAATTCAGTTCAAGGAAAGTTAAGAGTCATGTCAATAGAAGTTGATAGAGTCTTCCAAAAGTCTTTTACAAATGTTTAGCTTCATTTTAAGACTTGAGTTTTGAGTTGAGTAAAGAGTAAAGAATGAAGTTCATTTCTTCAAAAGAGTATATGGGGACTATGTATTCCCAAAGAGTAAATGTTTTCACATTTAAACAAGAAAGGAAACACCGATTTCCAACAGAGCCTTTGAGCTA
>JAJONR010012129.1:0-16835 GCA_029582245.1 Solanum etuberosum | reverse complement strand
GCAGTCAAAGTCTGTGATATAGTTCTGGTTTTTGTAAATTTAGATCTTTCAGCACAAAACTTCTGCTTTCTTTTACTGTATGAGTTAAAGATCTTATATCTATATATGGATAGTGTTGTCTCTTCATTAAATGTTAAAATCTACCTTATTTCATGTTCAGTGAGCTCTTACACACAAAAGAGAGACAAAATGAAACATACAAGAAGTTGCATGCTGTTCTGGGCCAATCATATAGTTGTGAGCTTCAGTTAGCTGGCCCGCAGTATGACAATCTTCAATGTATCTCTTCTCTTTCTCCATCTGTTTCTGGGGAATTATTTAGGTGTGAACTATCAGATAATGTCTTTCGCACACAAGCTCTTAGCCCAGATATGACACAGTTGAAGAAGGCTAGTGTGACAATAGATAATTCCCTGAGCCCAGGGCATACATTGCTTCAGATCGGTTGTGTTGATCACAAGGGTTTTCTTTATGACATTATGCGCACATTGAAAGACTGCAATATTCAGGTACTTACTTTTACATTTAACAACTTTGTACTTCCTATCGTTCCCCTGCCATTTTTATGACATTATTGCAAGTGTAACCTATTAGTGCCAGGTAACTTGAATTGGCCCTCCCGACTTCAATGAGTTTGAAGTCAATAATTGCATTATTCGCTATTACAGCAATAAAAATAACTTTATGTTTGATACTTACTAGTTTCAAAAATAAAAACAAAAACTATATGCCTCAACCAAAGCAAGTTTGAGTCGATTAAATGATACTCATTGTTCATGTTGCTCCATTTGAGCCCATCTCTGTACAATATTATAAAACAATAGTTTCTCTATCACCAGAAATTCTCTACATTTTCTCCTACCATATAATTTTTTTGACCAAACTAGAAGAATACTAGCAAACATTGGACCTTAAGTAGTAGGATTGTCTATTGCTATATAGAAAATTAGGGATGCAAGTTCAGTGATATTGTCAATTTTGTCTTTGGTCTCCGCTTTGATGAAATGGTAAACATTATGCTTATGCTAGTCTTTATAACCTCACGTAAAATGACACTACCTCTCTAGAATGCTTGTCTAACTTCTCTTTATGGTGTATTCTAGATGTTGTCCACATTCCTTAAATTGAAAGTTCTAATATATTTACCGGGGTTAAATGGTCCCACTTATACTTTCTCGGTACAACTTTATCCTTTCTTCTACTCATCTACAACATAGAGATGGAAAACAACGTTTTTCATGAAAAGCAAATACGTCAAACTAAAGGTGGATTGTCAAATTGGACAGAACTCAGAAGGAATAATGTACTCTTGGTAGGTAATTATTTTTGTAAGTTTCTGTCTTCCGTAATGAAAACTAGATGCTTGCTTACCTATCAAAAGAAGGAAAAATGATTCATCCCTGTTACTGTTTTAATGATATCTAATAAACTTTGTTCTATAACACTTGTCAAATATCTAAAAAGTTGGTTATTGATACATGAGATCTTTTTTTCCAACTCTGTTGCTTTCATTCCAGTTTATATTTCTACTTGTCATCGGGTTACGTCCGAAATAATGAATTAGAGAAGAATACTGGTTAATCTGATAGTTGACCTTTCTTGTGTTTAGATTGCTTATGGTCGATTTTCATCAGTTAATAAGGGTTTGAGGGAATTAGACCTTTTTATTAGGCAGAAGGATGGAAAAAAGATTGTGGATCCAGATAAACGAGATGCTCTTTGTTCTCGCTTGAAGGTGGAAATGCTTCATCCTCTACATGTAATTATCACAAATCGTGGGCCAGATACTGAACTTTTGGTTGCTAATCATGTGGAGCTAGATGGAAAGGGTAGACCCCAAGTTTTCTATGACGTTACTCTGGCATTGAAAACTCTTGGGATCTGCATCTTCTCGGTGAGTATCTAGGGGTGAAGGAACGTTTCGAGTGACGAATTGCTTTCAAATTTCAACTTTAATTAAAGAACAAAATTCTAAAGAAAATTGAATGGAGGCATTATCTCTTTAAGCAACTAACCTCCCCATATAGAACTGGTGCACATGTCCGTGTTTTTAATTTTATAGCTCCAAATGGTTCACTATATCACTTTATTCCTTTTCTCATGGTGGATCACCTTTAATATCTTTTTGCAGGCGGAAATTGGAAGGCATTGTACAAGTGATCGTGAGTGGGAGTTTTACAGATTCCTTTTAGACGAAGATTGTAGATTTGACATGTCGTCTATGGTTGGTAGAAATCAGATTGTAGACAAAGTCAGAAGAACATTGATGGGTTGGTGAGCTCAATCGTTGACTCTCTTCTGGTCTCCCTCTGAAAGAAGTTTTCAGAAGTGATGAGCTTGTCCCTCATCTTTCTGGTGTCACTTACCTTTTTAGGTATTTTGTATATAAAATAATGTTGTCAAGCATGAGATCCCTTTGTACAGTGCAGTTGTTAAACATTCAGTTGAGCTTGTCTGTATAGTGATAGTTACTGAATCTCCTTAAGGAAATTCACTCTCTCCCGTTTTCTTTCATCTAACCTCATTTTGTATTGACATTTGTGAAATATAGTTATGCCTTGTTTCTTGGAAGTTGCGACCTTTACCTGTGAAGTGTGGGGCATCTATCATGGCTTCTCTCTCCCTCTCACTCTTTGCGCCCATAGAGGCTCCCCTTTTCAGCTCTTCTTTGCCCTCTCTTCTTTTGGTGGGTCGAATGTAGTCTTTTGGTGCAAAACATGTTATTAGCTTGTTAACCTCAGCAATATTGTCTTACCTGTAAGTGCACCATACTAGTTTTCTCTTGTAGTGGAGTGAAAAGTAGGGCTATTTAGCTTGGTATTGGAAAAATTATTTCTCCAGAAGTCAATTTTTGTTTTTCCTTGTGTATAATGATATCACAGTTGAGAAAACTTTCTTCAGAATTTGATCTACCTAGTGGTTTAGTTCAATTGCCATTTTACGGATAAACATATCTAGTGTATCATTTTAAATGAAATCATAAATAAATAAAATGCTATATGTGAGACTTGACATTATTATTATTGGTTCATGACTTAACTCCGAATTTATTTGTTCGGAGTGGATTTCTAAGAATCCACTCTAAGGATAATAAAGCAGAGTTGAACTTAGATTAGAGCTTGTTTGCATTGATATTGAAACCAAAATATTGTATTATTCAGAAGAAAATTGAGTAATTAAGATCCAATAGATAGAAGAAGAAATAATATGTATTTTAAACCTAAAATTTAATGTTTAATGTTTAAATAAATGTATATAGAAAATTTAACTTATGGAAATATTGTTATGGTTACCAAAATAAAAACGTTACATTAATCTTGAGCAGCAAGTGTGAGAGGAGACCGATGGAACTTTCTCGGTCCCCATTAAATTATAAAAATAAAATAAAAAAATGCAGCAAACGTGTATTAATAAACCACAAGCCATCTGCCCCCATTTCCTTCCCCATAAACGCCACTACACCTGAAAAATTAAAATTATTGCATGAATGAATGTCAAAATCAGTCTCTGTAAATGTAAAATCTTGTCTGACCACAAACTTTATCATTAATGTGATCTAAAATCTAGAAAAATTGAATTGGATTTAGGGCAATTTCGAAGAGATCAACAATGGCTACCGTTTCAACAGCTCGAAGCTCCGCTTACCTCACAGCTCTTACACAAGAGATTGAAAAGAAGCTTCAACGTGTATGTATATCCTTTGATTTTGTGTTGTGCGTCTTCGGGTTTTTTTTTCTATTCTTTTCCTTTTTTGTTGAATTTTGATTTTCCCGTGTTTTCATTAACTAATTGAGTTGGTTGAATTCTATGCATTTGTTTCGAATTCTGGTTCAGGCATTGACTTCGCCCTCACAGAGGCGTAACTTGCTGCAAGAGCTTTTCGCTGATATAGCTTTGGAAGTAGATGATCGAGCAAAAGGTAAACTCAAAAGTTGTTACTCTCTCATTTTTTGCTGCCTTAGGTATGGTGTGGTGTGTGTGTGTGTGTGCTCTTTTTTTTTGTTAACCACGTTATTCGCTGATACATCTTTGGAAGTAGATGATCCAGCAAAAGGTAACTCAAAGTTATTACTCTTCTTTTAGTATTTTGCTGGCTTAGGTAGGGTGCTTTTGTTAAGCATATTATTCCCGTGATGTGGAAAACAAAGTCAACTTATTGATTGTTAAACATGAAAAAGGCATGGCAAACTTAGAAAGTTCTTTCTACTTGCATTTTGTACGAATATTTATGGCTTAAAAAAACTGTGAGAGGGGTAGCTAAAATGTCCTGCTCTGATAGTTGTGAGCCACGACAAACAAAATAAAGTCTTGGTTGATCAAAAAGAGATCTGTTGAATTAATATGTATTTTCTACTGAAGCTCAATAACTAATCAAATGCGGTGCTTTTGGAGAGGAGGAGAGGGGTCATCTGGGAGGTTTATTGGTAAAATTGGGCAGGCTTGGTTGTAAACCCTCCCTGTGTTTTGAAAATTACTTGATAGTGACTTTCATTTTGTTTGGCAAGTATGAAGCTAGCCTGTTAGATGTTAATGTTGCTAAGATAAAATTGGTAAACACTCGGTGTGTGAAAATTAACTCGACTGTGACTTTCCATTTTGTTTGGTGAGTATACAACTGGTCTGTTGACATTAATGTTACCAATTACACCTGTAGAGCACCTTCAATTCTAAAGCAACCTTTGGAATATAAGATTGGGATTCCTGTCCATTATAGATTCCTGTAAATATATGGTCTTTTATTCATCTCTTTGCTCCTCTTGTGAATTGAATGATTGATATGAAGATACATCTACATCTCATTGATGAGTTGAGATCGTGGGGAATCTTAGTAGCTCAGTTGGTTGGCTTCTTGGACTTTCGCTTGTTGCTGAGGTTTGATTCCCCGCCTTGTAATCCTCTCCCCATTTCCCTTTTCTCTATCCTCAATTTGAAGGAAAAAAAAAAGATGAAAGAGTTGAGATGGTGAATTTTTCTGAGGATTCTACTTCAGTAAGTCTTGAGAAAGCACTACATAAGTACTTGTCTGATCTTAATGATATTGTGAGAATCATTTAATGTAACCATATCAGTCACAAAGATGCTATGCTGTTAATATGTTTATACCAAATGTGTGTAACGTGTGGCAGTTGCATTCGCAAGATATCTTTAATTGAGAACTGTTGCAATTTCATTCATCAAGTGAATTTGGTGCTCTGGTTGGAAGTTGTTCTAGACTAGAGCCCTTTTGTGTAGGGAATGTTGTGCTCTGTATGTTTTAGAATGTAGCAATACTCCATTTCATCTAATATTATATTATTATAGAGATGGTATTTCTGAGACCGGCATTTTTTCCATATGAGGTTTTCAAATGATAAAAGTGCTCCTTGCATTCCTTATCAAAAAAAAAGAAATATTCCTTGCATTTTTATGAGAACTTATATCAGGCAATGCTGGGAAATAGCTAATTGGTTGACAAACGAAAATACAATATTGTGTTAAAATTTGTAAATCCCATACTAAATATGGAATGAAATATTAGACTGCAAGCTAATATTTTTATCTGTTTGAACTAATATTTTCAATCTGAAGAATCTCGTTAATCTGTTCTTCAAGCTAAATGTGTCCAGAAAGCACAAGATATCATCTGCTAGAGGAAAATTTTAATGTGTAGCATTTTTGGTGATCTATCAGGGTGGAGAACTTATATTATGATTTAACATCTTAACAGAGATAATACTCGGCACCGAGGATGCTATTACGGTTGCAGAGGAACGGACTGAAGGACCGACATGCTACTACTATGTGCTAGCTGATCATTTTGTCCATGTACCTCAGAATGGAAAACCGATCCTTGATTTAATAGTTCAACTGTGGAGCCAATCTTTTGCCGCAAATATATTTTCACTCCTTTTCCATAAGTGGGTTAGTAGAATTTTTACGTCCTTCAATGAACTTAGTTTCCCTTTTAAGTTATGTACTCTGTATGTAGTGGTAGAATGAGAACTCCCTGATCAAGGAGTGAGAGATGGTTTTCAGACCCACAAGTTAATGATGATATTATAGCTCTGGTGTTGATATTTTCTTGAACTTTTTCAATTGACTTCATTTTATTTTTTTTGATAATGAACTTTTTCAATCGACTTCATCGTACATGTTTTT
Organism: Solanum etuberosum; assembly: GCA_029582245.1. Taxonomy (NCBI): domain Eukaryota; kingdom Viridiplantae; phylum Streptophyta; class Magnoliopsida; order Solanales; family Solanaceae; genus Solanum; species Solanum etuberosum. The sequence goes on along the minus strand of JAJONR010012129.1, from coordinate 10,697 downwards.
ATTCTTTTTCCTTTCTCCAACTTATGAGGAGCCTTTTTATCTGTCTTTCTTGGCCTAGCATCATGTGTTTCTCACAATATTGTGGGTTGTGCTTGAATTTGGTCATTATATTTGAATATGCTGTGAGCACATGGGCCAAAAGTGGTTTTACTCTCAGATTGACATCCCAAATGATTTCACTCATTTTGCTTAAAGACTTGGAGGGGTATATTTATGTGTCCCTTAGAATCTCTTACAGCTTCAAGTGTTTAGGCATATCCAAGAGTGAAGATTGTATTCTCATGGTGTGATCTGTAAATATTATCAAGATGTTCGCGCAAAGTCGCCTCTTCCTTCCCACTCCCAACTCTGAAAAAACGAGAGGAAGGAAAAGGACCTCACAAGTAAGAAATGCGGGAAGGGGGGTAGGAGGAGAGGTGTGTGTGTGTTTTGTTCATTCAACGATACTGAAATTACTATTCTAAAAAAAAATTCTCTGCTACTTTGCAGTTGTTTGAGGTTCAACTTGAAAATTCTGAAGTCCTCCTCCGATACTCATCAGCTCTTGTTCAAGGAGCTACAAATGTATTTTGGTATGAGTTCCACTCTTATTTTAAGATTTCATTGATTGCTAATGTCACTTTTCATTTGCGGCTTCTATGGAATCTGAAGTTATGTAAAGCTACCAGTATGTGAGTTTTCTATTCTAGTGCTGAACTTGCTAATAGTTCAACGGCACAGATCTTAATAATTTAGATATATCAAGATTCGAATGTGATGAGAGTTCACTATACAGGGTCTATCCTTTAGGCAACAATCTGGACGGCTTGTTGCTTTATACACTCCTCAGCGCTTGTTTTCCCTTTATGCAACCTTCCTAAGTTTTCTTGCTGATACTGGAACATTGGTTGTTGCTCTTGCTTTCATTTTCTCTTGCATGAATGAAATGTATCATCATGTTGGATCAGTTTACTAGCCTACAAATCAGTATCAGCAAAGCTCTTCACCTTCTTGCATTCGTCATATCCACGTTAATATATATTGCTACTCAGAGATTTACCCGGTTGATGCTCATAGAATAGACTGCTTAATATTTCTATCCAACTGTACTGTAGTGTCTGGCAGGTTTATGATTTAAATATATTCCTGCTCTTCTGGGTTTCAACATTTTCTCTGTGCTTCTTTTTTTTCTTATTGCGTGCTTCAGAATAACTTCTCAGAATATGTACGGGGATGGGGTATACGGGGGTTATGGTAAAATGTGTTAAGTGATTGGTTGACGTATCCTTTTTGCAGGATTGACATCCAAACAAACACTAGGCGTTTCCAGAGTCTTTTTAAGGTAAAATACCTGTAACTTGATTTCTATTTTCTTCAAGTATTTGGAGTAAAACTGGTGTTTTTGTTTGTTTGTTTTTGATCGATCAAAGCAAATGGTGATAATTAGTTATTTGGATGTGTGTAACAGTATCTGCTCGAGGAAGTTGCCCTTGTTCCTGACCGATTAAAGAAGATCCCTTTGCAGGTCTGATGTTTGCCCCCTCAGCTTTTCCTGTGTGCCAAAGCAAGTCTAGTTTTAGAGGGCATGTCCTAACATCATTTGCGGTCTTCATCTTGTCAGGCCCAAAGAGATTTATTTCTCTTCCTCTCAAGGTTCATATTTTTCTATAACCTAGGTAAGTTGATCTTAGCAGTAACCTCGCAAAGAAGGTTGAGTACGCATGCTTATGTTTAATCTTTCTGCAGGTGACAAACTAGGAAGTTTCTTAAGGCAATTCCCTGATTTCCCGAATGCTTTCTTGATCGGTGGTGCAGCAGATATATTTGTCACTGAACTAGCTGATCAGGTAAGAGCAGTATCTTCAACATCCCAAGCCATTTCCTTACTCTTCCTGTATTTGTTCTCATTTATACCTATGTTGTCAGCTTCAAAAACTAAAAGTGGAGCCAGTGTTGTTGCATTATCTCTCCCAATTGAAGGTCCTTCAAGGTAAAGCTAGTTCTGTAGCTAATTTGTAATAAATATGGGTTTTGTAAAGAATGGAGTTACATTTACAATGACCTCTCTGCAGGATTAGAGTTGAGAATGGCTACTAGTACAAGATTGAAAACTTGCTTGTATAGCTTCACGTCACCAGGTGCTCCCATGTACCCAACAAGAGCTGTCCGCCATGCAGCATGGGATGCATTAGATTTGCTATATCCTGTGAGTAATCTCTCCATTATCTAAATAAAACTCATGATTTGATATCATTACTTCGTCGTATTCCAGACAATTTATGGATTGATGTAAGATGTATTTACTTTTCATCTGTGCATGAGATGTTTAATGGTGTCGCGAAGTATCCTGATGCACAATGCACCTAGGAAGTAGATTAAGAATTACAGAAACAATAGTTCAGATTCCTTTGGGGTATCTTCAAATAAAAGATATTCTGGTCTTCATCAGTTTTTTCTTTGAGAGTCAGAAATGCAGCTTGAACCTTAAGCTGCATATATTTTTGGACTAGCTTGTAACATCTTGTGCGTAGCTGTTGAGAAGAAAAGTCCGGGCTAGAAGAGTTAAAACCTAATCTGTAGGTGGAACTGGTGATATTTTTGTAAGTGGGTGGTATACAAAGATAACTTCTTAGAAAAGCTGTTTCAGTTACTTTGCCAGTTTGTGGTAAATGTGGAATCCTTTGTTAGCTTCTGTATTTCCTTTTCAACATGGAAGCTTATGATTGCCATTAGCCATTAGAGAATATTGCAAGCTTAGGAGTTTTATCGTCTTCCTCTTCGTCTTAGAGTTCCACTTTTTCCTCTAACGTGATTTAATGTCTTGCTTCAGGTCGGACGATACCCTCGGCATATTATAAGTCTCTTTTTCCGTTTGCTGTATCCTTGGTATTGGCCTTCTTCATTTTGGAACTTTATAAAGTCATGCATTCTGGCCGTGTTCTATTCTCTTTTGAGGTTAATATTTTCTAGTTGGGATAAAGTGAGGAGTAGACCAAAGGAGCAATGATGTCGCCCAATGGTGTTCGACATTTAAGCTTTGTGCGGAGTAATGTTGTATGTTTTTTAGTCAAGAAGTTTGGTTCTTGATGTATGAAAGGTTTTTTTCTGCATGTAATTAAGATATTGGGAATTATTGTTTTCGGAAGAATGGTGGTGTAGAACGATATACAGGTAGAATTGTTCTCATTTCCACTGTAGCGGATATACTACTTGTGTGCTTTTACTTTTCTTAGTTCAGGTTGTAGGTGAAGAAAATGCCAGGATCCTCTTCAGTATTCATTCTGATTTTAGCTCAACTCAGGGGGTTTGGTTGGTGGATTAAGGGATCATAGTTATAAATTGTAGCATTTGCAATTATCCCCTGCCATTGTCTCTCTCAAAGTCGGATACTTATATTGCACTTGAACCATTGCATAGCTTTTTTGCGCAACCCATTTGAGAAACAACATTCGAATAGGACATGTCTTGGGCTTTTAGTTAGGGAACTTTTTTTATACAAGACGCATATGTATGTCATCACTGGCATGCCCCATCTTAGTAGTTCTTTCCAGCAATGCCATCTAGAGGATAATCACTGCTTTTGGGCTAGATCATGTAAGCCTCTTTAACATGAAACTTCCGATGCTTGATCAACTGAGTACCATCGTCCCAATATTCTCATATTGAAAACTTTCCTTATAATCCAAAGAAGCTTGCTTTGGGACTTCCATTGTGAGTAGGTGTGCACCCAAGTTATCTTTAACTCTTTTTTTTCTCTTCACTTAGAGCCTATAGGAGTTTGTTGATAGCAGATTGGTTCTGGATCTTCAAATTGATTATGTTCAATCACTCAGCTCCTTTAAGCAAACAAATCTTACCCTTTTTGCGGTTGTTTTTAACTCTTCACATCGAAAAGAAAATATTCGCAAAGCACAAATTTAGTTCCTACAGACGTAAATGGATAGAGGCAAATTCCTAAACAACTGTTGTTCGACAAACCAAAAGTTCTTGCAAAATTAGATCATAGTTAATGATACTTTGGCCTACATATTTTCATTAAATTGAAAACAGAGGCAAAATTAAATCACCTATTGGTGGGACAATAAATAAAGACCATTTCGAAATAGAAGGAATTTGTTCAAAAACAAAGCACTTTTGGATACAGTTGCTTCTCCAATCCAACGGTAACTTAATACAGCCATCAATTTGATAACTTTCTCAGGGAAGAGAGAGTTGAATTATTATTTTTAATCCAAATCTTCACAAGGTTTAAATCATCACATTCTATCCCAAGGGTTTTGCTTTAGGAGAGATACATACTTTTTTTTCTATTATAATTTTTTTTACATTATTTTGAAATTGCCTGAATTCTCCTTGGAGAGAATTAGAACTGAATCTGTATCGCAAGTAAAAACTCGAGATATTACACAAAAATAAAGACACAGGTTCTTAGTTTATATAGCTTCTGGACCAATCGCTTATTAGGATTCCTTATTTGTACCTATTAATGATTTTTTATATTCAGTGCCAAGGACTTTTAATCACTGAACTTGAATTAGAAATAGCTTAATATGCAAGCCATATGAAGCTCTAGACTAGAAGAAAATTCAAGCCACTTTCGGGAAGCAGCATTTAAGACTTAAAAGCACATAATCGATAAACAAACACAGCAAACCCAAGTAATTCTACAGTACAAGCCACAAGCTCTATAAAGCAGTAAAAATGCAGAGTGTCACGTCAGTCAAACGTCATGTTCACAGAATGAGGATGAAGCCTCTTTCCCTGCGACAATCAGCACAATGAGCAATCTGTGATCCCCGTAACACCAGCACATTCAGCTTACTCCTCCCATATATTTGAAACAAGACATAATTCATTCAGATGATTCAACTTAGTCACCCCATAATGATCCCATTACCTGTTTCCTAAGTCAACAACTTTTTAAAGCTTATTACAAACATTGGATAAAACTAGATAGAAGCTTAGAGTAAAGCTAATTGCACAAAGACTGCAATTGTGAAACCAGGGGGCAAAGAATAGAGTGACAAAACCTACCTCACAATTGACGCCCGCATTATTGACTTCAGGACACAGACCACCACCTTCAGCTGGCGTCTGCCACCATCGGCAAAGCCTTGTCGTGGTATGGGCTAAGGATTAGCATTTCCAATATAATCATCCATCTCTTACATAAATTAAAGAGTTGAGTAGATTACATCACTCCATCTAAGTCACAAATCCAAAGCGAGGGGAAAATTAAATAAGCATAATACCCATACAGGAACAGCTGAAATTTTCCTACAAGTACTTTCTTTCTTGCAACTTGAAAAGGAAAGGCTAAAGTACAGAGAGTCTCTGGTGTGGTGTGGCTCCACTAAGCACTGGATGTAGAGGAAAACATTACTACCAGACCCATCAGTTTGTCTGCATTGCTTCTGTATGATATTTCATCAAATCAGCATCTAGATCTTCTGCAGATACCTTTTCTCCACGACCTCCTCTTCCCCATCCTCTGTTGCCTCCTCGAAATCCACGACCACGTCCTCTGGCACCCCGTGACCTCCCAAAACCACCACCTCTTGCTTGACCACTGTTTTAACACAAATGAAATATGATTAGAACACATTGAATGGAAACTAATCCCACATCCATAATCCAGTTATATCATATAACTACATTAAACAGTATCAAAAGAGAGGACAAAATCAAATGAACAACTCAACTGAAGATTTAAATCAAACAAGTACTAAAACATGAGATTAAGCTATTGCGGAAATCTTTTACGTCAATTGATGCTGAATCACTTGCAATGAGTTGACCGATCATCCAATTAGCCGAGTGAGTGCTAATAGTTGTCAGCATATTATTCATTTAATCAAGTACTAAGGGTGCTAAACCAGAGAGGGAACTCTTAAGGATTTCAAACCGAAGCCATCACATTAACCACTCAGCACAGTAAGCATCCAACACTGAAGTTATGTACCTCACTTCATGGAAAATCTTGTCACAAGTGGTACAATTTCGATTCTTCACTAACTTCCATTTTTCATGATAACTTTGTTAGTGCAACAACATTCAAGGGGCCAAACAGTGGAATAAATTGTTAGTGTGCTAATACCAAAAAAAAACTTCCAATTCAATGGCTCTTGAACACTTCCAATACTCCATAGACTAAAGAAAGTTGAAGCTAATAAAGGGAAGTTAATGAAGTAAAAAGAATCAAGTCTTAGTATTATTTTTTTTTAAATAGTTCTTGATATTTATGATAGAAACCTCAACAAGAATGAAAATGACTCTCCACTTATTCAGTTTCAAGAAGATGACAAACAATAATCTACTTCATGCCTTCAAACTACGTATTTGGTTATATCCTTAATCCTTGGTTTGAAATCCTCAGAAGAGAAGGGAAAGAAAAGGAAGAGAGCATGCTTGGTATGCAACATAGAAGAGGAAAGACATAATGAGACAATATTTTCTTGACCTATAAATTGTCTCCTCAAAACAACTGTACTCCCCATGCCCTTGTCCAAACAAAGGAAATGTTTACTCACTAACTCCACATTTTACTCAATTTTCTCCTTTTCTGCAGCCAAACAAAGCTTACGTTCCCTGAGGCATTTGCACGATAGTTGTTTCATTTATACTTCTGTATGATCTATCCACATGATTAACTACAATACAAGTCTCCAAAACCAACCACACATTTATCATTTTTGGCTACTTCATTAACTTATCTCACTTCGACTGTAGAGCTCAGACCAAACTAGCAAATCTCTCCACTTTGTTCGTATATGTATGAAAACCATTCTTGTGAAACCACTTTAGAACTTGCTTAGCACCCAGAAACAACAAACAAAAATGGGCTCCATGACTATGTTGCTCAGACTCTCCAAAAATCTTGCCGCACCCATGTTGGATCCTCCACAAATGAACTACTTTTGGAGGATCCGACCCACACCCGATGATATTTTTGAAGAGAAAGACCAACATAGCTCCACGATCAAATATATTTACTTCTTCTTTGCATGACCTTTTTAAGGAGTGGGTGAAGAGGCCAGTGTGTCAGTAAAAGAAATTTACAAATGGTTGGCATACAGAATAAAGCACATAAAAATAATTAGCACTTAGCTAGATGTTCAATCTTATAAAAAAAAAATACTTATTTTCATTTATGTCATCAAATAGCAGAATAGAAAATCTCAAACAAAATTTTGATCCAATTTAAGAGCTTGGTGAGTAACAGAGCATACCTTCTAGGAACTCCATTAGTATCTCCAAAACCAAAAGCACCATTGGAAAAAGGGGCAGTAGGAGTGACAATGTTGGTTCCAACAATTTCAATCTTCATTGGCTTCCCATCAAGCTGAACATTGTTGAACCTTTTAACACCAGCTAGCGCATCTTGTCTACGTGAGAAAACCACCTCTGCCGTTCCCTGAAGAAGCAGTTCCAGTGTTCCACTAATTTCAGCCAAACAACATTGTTTTCCTTTAAAGTGCATAGTCTAGGTCAACAAAATACCTTTGATCTCCCGCTCCTATCATAATGAACAGCATAACGTTTCAGGTCACCAATTTCTGAAAAGAGCTCCTGCAATTCAATACATAAACAAAATATTGGTGACCAATCAATAAACCTCCAGAAAGAGATTGCACACACTACTTACAAAATAACAGTACATCTTTTTTCATACACCAATGCAAGTACATACTGCAAACTCCTATGGAAACAAGCTTCCTTATAAGCAGAAGAGCTGGTGAGTCTGCTTTCGATTCAGTGTCTTTCTTAACCTAGTTAATCTTGACCGGCAACTCTATCCTTCACAGCTACATCTCCATTAGTTTCTTGTATAACTCTTTTTTTTTTCTTGTTACATCTTAATTACCTCCTCAGTGGATTAACTATGATATCATGTTCATCTCCCTTTTTCTCATCTTACTTACTATTCTAACGAGGACAATTGCATCACAAATAATTAAAGGTCAAAACTTTGACAACAAATCCTGAGATATTTAAGAGTGTAATCAAAAGAGACTAGGGAAGCAAAAGAAAAGAAAAACAATGAACTTTCAAAATTAACGACGAGTGTGCTTCAATCCTAAACTAATTGGCCTGTTTTATTCCATTACCAAAGAAGACAAAAAATCTCATATTCATCCATAAACTCCCTGAACAAAGAACTAACAACAGTAACAGTTACCAGAGAGGGAGAAAAAAAACTACCTTGATATCTTCATTGGAGACGCCGTAATCAAGATTGGAGATGTAGAGTTTAGTCCCAGTCTCTATGGAAGACGCCCGACCACCAGCTTGTCCAAAGGCGACGGCTTGATCTGCCGCGAACATATCATGATTCCACGACGCTTCAGGGGCCTGAACCGCCAGCAACTTGGATCAGATACAATAATTTCATCCACGTTCAAAATCCGGAAAAAATTTCCAATATTTTTCAATTAAAAAAAATTCAACCTTGGCGGTGGAATAAGGTGCAGCTCGGTTAGCAGAACGATTAGGGAACCGTCGAGAAGGTCCAGCACTGGAGGCGGCGCCGCGGCCTCTGCCGCTAGGTTTACCTCCGGTACCGGTCTTATTTTTCTTGATGAGATCGTCGAGAGTCATATCCAAAGCTGCCTCAGCCATTTGTAATTGCCTCTTTGTTTGTGAAAGAGAAGGTAGAAATTGAGAAAGCTGGGTAGGGTTTGAACTTTGAGACGACAAGAAAAGGAGCTCGCTCTTATTAATGCCGTTTCGGTTCGGGTTGAGCCTAGTGAGTAGTAGATTGGTTTTATAAAAAGGGCGATGGGACGGAAACAAGTTATTTTATCATGTATATATAATGACTTATTTTGTCAATAAGGTGTAAATAATGAGATAAATAATTTTAAGACGGTCTAATAATATATTTAACCTAATGCATGATTAAATAGTCCAACATTGTTATTATTATATCTAATACCTCAAGCCAAACGACTCTTAAGGAAATAAAGATGTCGTGGTGTAGTTGGTTATCATGTCACACACTGAAGGGGGGACATAGAGTTTGCTAGCATGTGAGTTATTTTTTTTCGAAATTGTTTTTCCTATTTTACTTTCGGTAAATTGAACCAAATGACTTATGTAATACTAGAGGTGTTTGGCGGAGTTAGCTTATGATAATAGTTATCATTTTTTATTTAAATAGAGAGATATAGTTTCTAGTTGGATGATTCAACACTTTTGAGGTAGACCGTGGAGTATTGATTTGTTGAAAGATTCCTTAGACAAAATGAATAAGTGATTTAGAGTAGACTTTACACAGCCTAAATCGGATAAAAAATTTACGCAAATTAAAAGGTCTATAATTTTAAATTTATAATTGATGAAAAGGTGTTGATGAAGGTATGGCCTATAAAAATGGTCATGAGGTTTGAAAAGAAGGACAAACTTAAGCTTAAGTTTATTGGTCTGTTTGAGGTGCTACAGTGCACTTGTGAGGTAGCTATGAGTTGTCCTTGCCTCCAGGACTATTAGATGTGCACTCTATATTTCATGTGTCTATATTGACAAAGTATCGTTCTAATCCCAAATAATTTGATGAGACACGACATAGTTGGATCAGAATATGGCTTTTGAGCATATAGTTATTTTAGATAGACAGATTCAAAAATTTAGGTCCAATGAGATAACATCAATGAAGGTGTAGTAGTGGCATCGTTTGGAGAAAGTCACCTGAGAGACAAAGGTAGACATGGAGAGTAGATATCCTATTTTTTTTTTATAGTCTAGATACTTTTCATTTTTTATGTTTGAAGATGAATGTATGTCTTAATGGCGAATGATTTAACGTCTCGCATGATTTGTTTTGAGTTTTTTGCATTTTTTTTTTCTATGGTGCCCTTTCATGTAGTTATATATCATTTCTTACTTGTGGAGATGAATAACACGATTTTTGAGACGATCAAATGGGTTCTTGGTGAGTTTTTTAGTTTTAAAAGTTTTAAAACTTTGATTCAAATCAACATTCTAGGTTAATGAGCTCGAATTCAAATGCTGACAATTTTGTTAGTTTCATAAGGTACTTTTGACTTTGTTGAATGATTGGTGTGACTCCCAAGGTGTTTGGGAGTTATTTGAGTCTTTGATTGAATTTTGAATGTTAAGAAAGTTAAGTATAGCCATAATTAATTTTTGGTCAATACGACCACAGATCAATGATATGATGATTTCAACAAATTCGAAAGGTAATTTTTAGTCAATGTGAATATTTGATTCATTTTTGTGGGTTTCAAATGAATTTTGAGGGTCTGTTCGAAAAATTTGTGAAGTTGGATTGTTATTGATTTTTGCTGCTATTTGGCGTCTTTTTCACTTTGTGATTCAAGATGATACACTTACGACGATTGATTCAAATTTTAAGCGTAGATTTTGCGAGATGTTATAACGCTAGATTGAAAAACTTTCAACCTAGAGTCATCCTTAATGATATTTTGCAAGGTATAAATAATATAGAGTCCAACTGTTGCTATTAATGTAATGACTATCAAGAGACTTTATTTCAATAAAAGGATACAAAATTGAATATGGTCGAGTGATTTTAGGAGAAAAATAAGTAATTGGGAAGAGGAGATCAGATAAAATATGATTTTTATACAAGTAATAAAATCAGTAGATATTTTAATAGGAAATCCCATTAAACATTAGTTACGATTCATAATTATGTAAAATTATAGTTGTATTAAATGATACATTAGTAATGTTTG